>SOZI01000035.1:0-148281 GCA_006352295.1 Rhodotorula diobovata | reverse complement strand
CGCAGTTCACGAGCGACTACACGGCGGGCAACCTGACGTCGGCCATGTGGGACGACCTCCAGCCCGAGCTCGACAACGGCGCGTTTGGCGGAGTCATCGGCAAGGCGAGTCCCTCCTCTGCTCTCGAGTCGAGGTGCAGTAGAGCGAGCGAGAGCCCTGACCCCCCGCGGGCAACTCCGCCCATTGCGCGCGCTCGCCGCAGCTCCTCGTGCGCCACTTCCCGACCGTCTTCACGTTCAACTCGACCTATGCGCTGTTCCCCTTCTCGACGCCGCACACGACCAAGGCCAACCTCGAGCACCTCGGGATCGCGCACGAGTACGACCTGCGCCGCCCGACGACGCCCGCCCAGTGGCAGCGCGTGACGAGCTACGACCGGATCAAGCACGTCCTCGACGACGAGCAGCACTTCTCGAGCGTGTACGGCCCTGCGCTCGACGAGCTAACGCGCAAGGGCGAGCCGTCGGTGCTCGAGTACGTGCGCCTGGTGACCGACTCGCCCAAGGGCCGCGCCTCGGCGGCCGACATCCTCGACCTGAGCCTGTTCCCCGCCCACTGGGCACAGACGGCCATGGTCGACGTCGGCGACCTGACCCAGCGCGTCCTCGAGCGCGAGACGTGGTCGTACGGCGAGCGCAAGTTCCGCGCCGACCTCGTCGGAGACGTGGCGGTGCCCGTCGTCGTCGAGTACCTCGCCGACCTGTTCGGGGTCCCGCTCAAGACCGAGTCGAACCCGCTCGGCCTGCTCACCGTCGAGGGCCTGTACGACGCGCTCACCGACCTGTACGCGTTCGTGTACCTCAAGTGCGTGCTCCCGCCCTCTCTTGCGGAGTAGCCCCGATTCGACTCGACTCGACTCGATGCACAACCCACTCACTGACCCCACCCCGCCGCAGCTTTGACCCGACCGTCGCCTTCAAGCTGCGCGACCGTGCGAGGAAGCACAGCGAGGTGCTGCGCGGCGTCCTCCTCGCGCGCCTGGGACAGACCGAGTTCATGCCCGTGCGTCACGTCTCGTCTCGCCTCGTCTCTCTTCGCGTCTCGCGCGCGCTGTTTCGAGGACACCGACTCCTGACACGCCCCCGCCCCGCAGGACCTCGCGTCGGACCTGATCCGCGACGTCAAGCGCGCGCTTACGGGCAAGGGCTCGGGCGGGTACGTCCTGTCGGAGCGCGCGCGCGACCTGTACAAGCGCACCCTGTCGAGCGACCGCCCGATCGAGGAGCTCGCCGGCGTCCTCCTCTCGGCCCTCGTCCGCCTCGTCCAGGTCGTGCCCCGTGCGTCTCTCTCGAGAGGCTGCCGTCTCCTCCTTGGTCGTCTCTGAGCGAGCACTGACTCGTCATGATCCCCGTCACCGGCGCGCAGAGGTTGCAAACGCGGCCGACTTTTTCCTCGACCCGTCGCGCCAGTCGGAGCTGCGCGAGCTGTGCCGCCTGTCGCAGCAGTCGGTCGGCCCGGCTCACGACTCGGACATCTTCGTGCGCTCTCCCTCCTCTCTCCCGTACGCTCGAACGCTCGAGACTGACCTCACCGACACCCGCCGGCCCACCCTGCAGAGCTACGTCCAGGAAGCGCTCCGCCTCCAGCCGGCCGTGACGGGCGTTGCGCGCCGCCACAAGAAGGACGACGACGCGGGCCAGCTCGTGTGGCTCGACGTCGCTGCGGCTGGCAGGGACGACAAGGCGTTTAGCGACCCGAGCAAGGTCGACCCGAAGCGCGACGCGAGGCTCTACAAGCCTCTCGAGAAGGCCTCGTCGGTCGTCAACAGTGCGCTCTCCTTTCCCTCGCACGAGGCGCTCAAGGCACTGACTGACCCTCTCGCTCGCTCAAACCCCACCTCGCAGCGCGCGGCGAGGCGTACAACACGCCCCTCGTCGCGGCCATGATCCGCGAGCTGTTTGCCTACAACGACCCGGCGCGCGCAGCGGGAGCCGAGGGCCAGCTCGGGGCCACGGCGGGACCGATGGGCCTGCGCACGTACGCGCGCGACGAGTTGAGGGACCGGACCGCGGCGTTCCCGGGCCGCATGGTCGTCTCGTTTTCGGGCACGGGCAAGGACTCGGGCGCGGGGGCCAAGGCGGGCATGACGACGGGGCAGGGGTCGGCGGGAGCCAAGGCAAAGGCGGGCCGGAAGGCGTGAGGTGCGCGAGGAGGAGGAGGCGGCGCTTGACGAGGAGGGAGCTCGAGGAGGAGAGAGGGAGGGAGGGAGGGCTTGCATCGCGCTTTGGACCCGCTTTTTGATCAGTGCCATCTGGAACACACGACCACGCATTAAACCGCTCCATCCGGGCACTCGACCGGGAGAGAGGCGAGGGAGAGGCAGAGCCGGGGATTGGCCCGCGCGAGGACGGTCGACGGGGAGGGGCCCGTCTCGTCTCATCGCTTCACTTAACCCACCGACGCGCCAAGGATGTCCTGCTTCGCCCTTCGCTCGTCGCGCGTGCTCCGCCAGGGCCAAAAGCTCACGGCGGACCCGTTTGCGTACAACGCCTCTGACGAGTCGCCCCTCTGGCGCAAGATCCGCCGCGCCATCGTCGTCAACCCGTGAGTCCTCGTGAGCTCCACTGGGGTGCTCTTGGAGGTCGTGCGCATCTCTGCGGCTGTTGGGCATCCCGCGCGGGGGTCGAGACGGGGTAGCGAGGCGGCGGATCACACCCCCCGGGCGAGGAGGAGCAGCTGGCGGGCTGTCGAAGGCGCCGCGCGCAGGCAGACGGCTGCCTGTACCGCCAGTCACATCTGATGCGGCAGCCCGGCCTAGGCTCACTGGCGCTCCAGAGATGCCGACCAGCGCCCTCGTCTCCCCGACCCTCCCCCGCCTCAGCTCCCACCCGCACAGCTCCAAGCCCACACGAGCTCCGCTGACCCACCCTCCTACGTTCCACAGCGAGTCTTCGACGGGCAACCCCCTCGCGTCGCAGAACCGCCAGCCCGAACCGGCTTCGCGCCCGGAGAAGTTCACCGTCCCCTCGTCCAAGGCGTCCGACGTCGCGCAGAACCCCTACTTCAAGCGCGACTTCCGTCGCATGTACCCCAAGACCGAGGTCGTCACCCAGGGCGAGCTCGCCAAGCTCCTCATCGCCCAGGGCGGCTTCGAGGCGTGCGTCCCCCTCGCTCTCCGGGCACTCCTCGGGGGAAGCGCCGCTGACCTCGACTGACTCGAGTGCGCCGACAGGCTCCCGCCCGTGACGGCGTCCGAGAGCGACAAGACGACGGCCCTCACGGCCGACGCGCCCGCGCCCTCGCTCGCGGCCCTTTACGCCACCCCGTCCTCGACGGCCGCGTCGGGCTTCCGCCCGCCAAAGCCCCCCGGCCGCAAGTACAAGTGCGTGTCCTCGTGCTCTCGAGTGTCTGTACCGAGTCGGAGGGGCTGATTGCGCTCTCGCAGCTGGCATGCGTCCAAGGAGCAGGCGCCGTCGGACCCCAACGCCTACTTCCCCATGATCCTCTTCGACACCACTCCCCGGGCGTAAGGGAACCATCTCCGTCGAGTAGTCGGAGTTGAGCATCGGTAGAAGGAGCAACGTGACGTCTTTTTTTTCCTGTTCTCCGCCTCGCGCGCGCATTCGGGTGCTCTCGCTTTGACTCTCGGAGTCTGCGAATAGATGCCGTGCATCAAGCCACGCCGACAACGAGCCCCAGCCCGCGCGACCCCCTCTCCTAGCTACGCGTGCCAAACCGACAAGCCGGCCCTGCCAAACAGCCAGGGCAGCCCAATCGTCGCGATCCAGCCGATGCCCATGTAGACCGTCACTTTCGTGAGCACGTCGGCGTCCTTGTGGGACTTGGCGCTGTCCTCCTCGCCTTGGTCTGTGCTGGCGTTGGCGCCGGCGGGGGGACGGTGCGGGGAGGAGGCGCTGCCGCTGCTGACGCTCGTGCCCGCGCCGTCGGGGGGCGCCAGCTGCGAGGACGAGGCGGCGACGAGTGCGCGTTGCCGCAAGTTGACGCCCGCCTTGGACGACGAGGACCTGGAGACGGTCGAGGACGCGCGGAGGGAGGCGGAGGCGGCGGACGAGACGGCCGAGTCGTCGACGAGGGAAGGGAGGTCGAGGATCGACGGGACGGGGTTGAGGTGCTCGTTGGGTGGGTAGGCCTCGTCTGCGGATGGACGAGTGGGTGCGGTCGACCCTGATTGTCAGTGTCCATGAAGCGCATGAAGAAGAGAAGGGGAACGCACACTCGGACGCAGAGACGTAGTGCCGCCGCGGGAGCTCGATCAGGGGCGCGAAGAAGCGGAACAGCGGCGGGAGGATGAGGTGGCACGCCTGCTTGGCGATGATGCGCCACACGAGGATGGCAGAGATGCCTGTCGCGAGCGGCAGAGGGCGGGGTCTCGACGCGTCAGGGGACGGGACTCGCAAGGGGGGGCGGAGAGAAGGAGCAGAGCCAGAGGGGAGACGGACCCGTCACGAGCTTTGTCGCAACTGCGGCAGCCCACAGCCCGACTTCTGTCGTCGAGCGCCACGCGTAGCCGTACGAGTGTGTGGGGAAGACGGCGGGGGACCAGGCCTCGCCGAGGGCCGTGCCTGCAACGACAGAGAGGAACGCGACGGCGTCTTCGAAGCAGGGGCACTCTTCTGCGGGCTGCACGGGCGCCCGTGCTGTTCAGCGACGGGGCTCATGCGGTCGATCGGGGGAGAGAAAGAGGGGGGCCGCACCTCCGGGTGGACAGTGACGAGGAAGAGCAACGACGGGACGGTGACGAGCGTGCCGAGCCAGCGTGAGCCGAGCGCCGCGGCGTTGATTGTGTCGGCGAGGTAGAAGTGCGCGAGCCAGACGAGCGCGCCGATGGTCGACCCGACGGCGACGTCCATCATCGAGTGCTGTATCCGGGTTCAGGACCAGTGAGCATGAGCTCGGCGGGACACACACGTCTAGCCCTCGCAGGAGCCTGAAGCCGAGACGCACCATGCCCGTGTAGAGCCTTCCAAACACGACGCTCCAGGCAAACACGGCCAGTCCCGCAAACGCCACCGCCTTCCCCACGACCTCGAGCTCAAACTTGCTCAGGAGCGTCTCGCCCGCAAAGAGCGCCATCGAGCACGCGTTGGACGAGTGGGTCGAGGGGAAGCCGTACTCGAGGGCGTGGGACCCGACTGAGAGGCGGACGACGGGGGGAGAGTAGGGGCGCGGGACGGAGAAGGCGTCTTTGAGGACCGAGGTGGCGTAGCCTCCTGCGTGTCGTGAGCACAAGGCGTGAGTGAGGGTGCGGTGACGGATCTAGCGGGGTGAGGACGGACCCGCGGCGAGGACGTAGAGCAGCCTGCGTGCGCGCGCGCGAGAGCGGTCAGCGGGAGAGCGCGCGCAAGGGTTGGGGCCGGGCAGGACGCACCCTCGGCCTACTTCGCGGTAGCCGAACCAGTACCACAGCGGGAGGAACACCATGAAGAACCTGTGTGGGAGCGAGGTGACGACGAGCAGGGTCAGCCGAGCCGCTCTGGCCGGGTCGAGGAGCGCTCTCCTCGCCCAGGTGACAGCAGCCGGGATCGACGCACGTGTGCGTGCCGAGCAAGCTCGTCTTGACAAAGTACTCGTCTCGGAACGGTGTCCTCCACCTTGTCTGCAAGGCGCATGAGGAGTCGGGTTGAGGTCGGTTTGCGGGCTTGGCTCGACGCGAGGAGAGGGTGGAGCAGGCTTCAGCGCACCTGCAAGGTTTGGAGGACGCCCATCTCGCGTTCCAAGCTCGTCATGAGTTTCTGGCGGACGCAGAACCGTGCGCGGGGCATCAAGAGGCGGTAGTAGCTCTCGTCGCGGGTGCCGACCGCGAGCTGGTGGGGCTGTGCGGCGGGGTCGGCAGGGCGTGCGGGTGACTTGTCGGCGTTTGGGAGAGCTGTAGCCATGTCTTGAGCTGAGCTGGACTTGGTCAGGGTCAGGGGCGAGGGAGACCTCGACCGGGACGCCATCGACCTCAGGCTTGAGAGACGAGATGACGGCGAGGTGGGCGAGCTGTCAGCGTGGTGCCTGGTTGGATTCTGGCTTCGGGGGCGGACTCGGCGGGAGCACAGAAGGCGTCAACCGCGTCTCGCCACTCGACTCGAGCTGGTCGAGGTCGGGGGTTGGCGTCGAGTCGTTGTTGGCGTTGCCCGATCACTTTGCTCCGCCTCGCTCTTCTCTCGCGCACCACCTGGCCATAGACCGCTCAGCCATGCCCGTCGAAATCACCGTCAAGGGCCTCCTCTTTGACATGTGCGCTGCCCGCGCCCCCTCCTTTCCTCGGCCGCCTGGCCACCCGGCCCTCTCGGATCCTCGGACCCCGACGGCCCCGGCCAATTCTTGCCCCTCGCTCGCCTCACCAGCGACCGTGTGAGCTCGTGCACTGACACCACTCGATCCACTCGCACAGGGACGGCACCCTCGTCGACTCGACCCCCGCCGTGCGTGGCCTTTGCTCCTGTCGGCCCACTCTCCTCCGTCGACTCGTCCTCGACCTGCCCAATGTCCCCGCCCGGCGCGACTCTCTTTCGCGTTCGAGCTAACCTCACCACGGACGCCACGCTACGCAGGTCGAGAAGGCGCTCGGCGACTGGTGCCAGAGGCAGGGCATGGAGCCCTCCGAGTTCTTCCAGCACTCGCACGGTCAGTCCCCATCCGCGTCTCCCTCGCCGCCGCCGTCCACGGTCTCTATCCCCTGCGTCTCCTGAACACGATAAGCGTTGACTCGAGTTACCCCAACGGACGACGCGGAAACACCCCCACAGGCGTCCGCACGCAGGACAACATCAAGCGCTTCCAGACGGTCCCCGTCCCGGGCCACACGCTCAACGAGGCCGAGCTCGCCGAGGCGGTGCGGCAGCTCGAGCTCGAGATTGCCGACACGGGGAGGCGGCTGCACGAGGCCGGTGGGCAGGGGATCGAGCGCTTGCCCGGCGTGAGCAAGCTCCTGGAGGCGCTCAGGGAGGGGGGCGCGCGGTGGGGCATCTGCACGAGCGGTGCGTCGGTCTCTTCCCTCTTCAATGTCTCCGCGCCCTCCCGCTGCCGCTGACGCAGTGAGAACGCACCCTCTCGCGCGCCCTTGCGCGCAGCAACCCGCCTGTACGCCGACGCGGCGCTCGCAACGTCCGAGATTGGCTCGACGCCCCCGAACCTGCCGTTCCTCATCACGGGCGACGTGTGCGAGCACGGCAAGCCCCACCCGGAACCGTACCTGCGCGGGATGGACGGTGCGTGCTGCCTTCCTCCGCTCCCCTCTCTGTCTCTGGCGCACCCACGCGCTGACGCCCCCGCCCCGTCCGTCATGCACAGAGCTGCGCAAACTCGGCGGCCCCTCGTTCACCTTCTCGCCCTCGGACATCCTCGTCGTCGAGGACGCGCCCTCGGGGCTCAAGTCGGGCCTCGCGGCGGGGTGCCAGACGCTCGGCGTCTCGACGGGGCAGCCGATGGAGCGGTTCAGGACGTTCGACGCGACGGTCAAGACGGTGGACCTGACGAGGTGCGCTCGCTTTGTCGCTTCTCGGGGCCACGGGGCCGAGCTGACCGTCCTTGACCCCTTGCTGTGCGCAGGGTCGAGGTCGTGCACGCGAGTCCCGAGTCTGTCACGTTGCGCATCAAGACGCTCGAAGAAGAGGAGGCGTCGATGAACGGCAGTGCGTGAGTGGGGCAGGCGTCACCTGCAGTGTGTAGAGCGCGAATTGATAGACCTGCGCATCGCTGGCATCTCCGTGGGCATGAGCGGACTTTGCTCGATCGGGCTGCGGACGAGCGAAGGTGACGCTCGAATTGCTCGAGCGCTCGAGGCTCCTCTCCTCTCCCTCTCTCTCTTCCCCTGCTCTCGCGTTCTGCTTGAGAGGATGCTCGTTGTCAGCTTGGTTGCGCTCGCCGCAGCGGCAGGCGCATCGCCCGTGCAGCAGGTCGTCTTCGCCGGCGGCCCTGGCAGTCCGGGTGCGTCTCTCCCGCTCTTTCTCGCCCTCTGCGATCGTGCGCCTGGCTGACACTACAGGCTCAACAGACTCTACTGCAGCAGCCAATGGGCTGCCCAAGATCCCCCGTGCGTGCTGGCTCCGCGATCTCCCTCCCTTCCCTGACGTCGTTCACCCCGCTGACCGACGTCCGTGTGCGCGCAGACCACAAGTTCAACCCGCTCGACCACATGAGCGGCATCAGCCCGTACCACGACGCCCCGAACGCCGACATCACCCCTCCTGCCGGCTGCAAAGTCGCCGCGGCCGCGTTCCTCATCCGACACGGGTCCATCTACGCCAACGACGACGAGTACGACGACTACATGGAGCCCTTCATCTCTCGCGTGGTCGATGCCCAGAACCGCGGCGTCGCCATCCCGGACTCTTCCCACCTGGCGTTCCTCTCGACATGGCGCAGCGCCGTCAACGAGTCCAACCTCGAGATGATCACCGAGCCGGGCAAACGCGACGCGTATGAGTTTGGCAAGCGCTTCCGCGACTTGTACGGGGACCTCATGCCACCCGTGCACCTCGGCAAGGGCAAGGGCAAGGGGGGGAGGAAGGGCAAGGGTAAGAAGAAGGAGCCAAAGGTCAAGACGCCGTTCAAGGTCTGGAGCGCGAGCTCGGAGCGCGACGTCGAGACGAGCAAGGCCTGGGTCCGGGGCGCGTTCCCGCACTGGCAGGCGGGCAAGGGGGGCGGAAAGGGAGAGGGCGACGGCAAGTTTATTCAGCTCGTCGCCGTCAAGAACAAGGTGCGTCGCTCGCTTCCTTCTTCGCACTCGCTCGTGACCGCATCTCGAGCGCTGACTTTCCGTATCATCTCTCGTGCAGGACCCGGACTGGGCGCACTCGCTCACGCCGCACAAGATCTGCGACGCCTTCACGAAAGAGGCCGGCAAGCCCGAGGCGCAGCAGTGGCTCGACACGTGGGGGCCTCCCGTCCTCGACCGCCTCAACGCCGACGCGCCAGGGTTCGACTTTGAGCTCAACGACGTCGTCGCCATGATGATGTTGTGCGGGTACGAGACGGTCATCGAGGGGAGCAAGGCGCCTGCGTCGCCGTTCTGCTCGCCGGACTTGTTCAAGCCCGACGAGTTCCGCCAGTTTGGGTACTGGAACGACCTCAAGTACCACCACATGGTCTGTCTGGCATTCCCACATTCTCTCTCTCACGCCGATGATGCTCGACTGACCGCGTCGTCCTTTGCCCTTATCCGTGGCAGGTCGGCTACGGCTCGCCCGTCGCCCCGTACCTCGGCGTTCAATGGCTCAACATCTCAACGCACAACCTCCTCGCAGCCTACGCGCCCGACCCGCACCCGAACGCGACTTCCCCGGCCGTGTCGACGTCGCTCCTATCCCGTCTCTCCGCCCTGGTCAGCGGCAGCAAGCCCAAGCTCCCTCCCCCGACGAGCCCGCCCGACGCGACCCACACTCAGCTCCTCTACGCCTACTTCACTCACCGTGAGGAGCCCCCCGTCGTGCTCACAGCGCTTGGGCTCTGGAACACGTCGACGGAGGATCTCCCGCCGACGGCGATGCCCAAGGACCGCCTGTGGAAGACGAGCCACCTGCTGCCGTTCCTCGGCCACATCGCCATCGAGCGCCTCCACTGCGAGGCCGACAACAGCGACAACAACGACGGCGCGCCCGGCCCGCACGGCCTCGTGCGCGCCCTCTTCGGCAACGACGACGGCAAGGACCGTCCGCGCCCGACGCACCCGCGCAAGGACTACGTCCGCGTCCTCGTCAACGGCGCGCCGCAGCAACTGCCCACTTGCCACGATGGCCCCGGCGGGACGTGCCGCCTCGCCGACTTTGAGACGTTTGTGAGGCAGAGGACGGAGGAGTTTAGCGACTTTGAGGGGGCGTGCAAGAAGGAAGGCGACGAGTAGTTCGTCCGCGGGTCAGTATATTCGCTGTAGCAGCTTCGAAGGGGGGGAAATCGTTTGCACCACATGCGGACTCGCGACGCCGGTGACCTTCTCAATCCACATTGAGTGCGACCTGTGCGTGCGGAGCGTCCCGTCTGTCCGTTCCTGAGGGCACACAGGGCATGGCTTGCAGTCGAGGCGAGCGAGAGTCAAAGAGAAGCTGACGACGAGGCGAAGCATACTATTGCCCCAATACAACCCAGTTGGCCATTGTCCGACATAGTAATCGACTCGCTCACCCACTCCCGCCCACCGCCCGCCCTCTCTCTGCATCCCACCCCCACGACCCACGCGCCCTCGCTTCAGTCAAGCCGCCCGCCTTTGCATGTACTCCGCGCCCGCCCCTCCGCCCCCTGGTACCAAGCCTAGCCTCCAGGGCGTCCACATAAAGCAGAGGTTCGTCCCTCTCTCTCTCTCCAGCTCGAGTGACGAAGCCGGTCCTCTAGCCCGGCCCGAGTGGCTCGAGGCGCCAGGGGGCCAGTCTGGCCGCGTTTGTGTGCTCAGAGTCACCATCAGATCCTATCGTGCGCTTTTGCCACGACCAGAGAGCTGACTCGCCCCCTCCCTTCGTGCCTCCTTCCCCCTCCCCTCCCATTCCCACCCCACTCCCGCCGACGCTCGTACGCGTTCCGCCCACCGACAGGAAGGGCCAGGCCAAGGCCGCCGCCAAGTTTGAGCCGTTCCAGTTCCGGGACCAGCTCGTGCACCACCTCGCGTCGTGCCCTCCCAACGACTACGACTCGATCTCGGCCAAGCTCGACGCGCTCGCGTCGCAGCTCGACTACCGCAAGTATGAGGAGCAGCTCTTCCAGATCCTCCTCGTCGGTGCCGTCCTCGCCCCGGGCGGCAGCATCGTCGACGACGGCGTCGAGCGGTGCACGTTCAGCATCGCGACGACGGGCAGCGGCGACAAGGTCGACCTCGCCGAGCTGAAGAAGGCCACGGGTGTCTTTGAACGCCTCATGCGCCGCTACAAGTACCTCCAGCACGAGTTCAGCGAGAACTACCTCAAGCAGATCCTCGGCTACGCGGGCAAGTTTGCCCCCGTCGAGCAGGAGCGCCTCGCCGCCGCGACGGCCCTCTTTGTCCAGAGCGACCTCGTGCCCGCCAGCGTCGTTGGCGCCGTCAAGACGGACTGGAATGTCAAGAACGGTGAGGCGACCTCTCCCTTTTCCTTTGTGGAGCCACCCCATTTGGACGCGACGAGCTGACCCCCTTCCCTCGCTGCTGCTTGCGCCTTCCCCGACAAACTGCAGGCATCGCGCAGCCGTTCCTCGTCAGCTTCTTTAAGACGCTCATCGCCATCAAGGAGCCGCTCGAGCCGGTCCTGGCGTCGCTCCGCAAGGCGGGCCTTGCCGAGCTCGACGCCTTCTTCCCCTCGAACAAGCGCTCCGAGGTCGTGTCGACCCTGCGCGCGAATGGCGCGACGGCCGTCGCGGACTGGTACGCCAAGGGCAAGGCAACGTCGATCCGCGACGAGGTGACCAAGAAGGTCAAGGTCCTCGTGGGCGAGCACGCCGACCCGGACGAGGTGCGTCCACTCCTTGCGCTGCCCGCGCCTCTCTTCCTCGCGGCGTTGTTCTCGACTGACGCTCGTTGACGACGACGACGACGACAGGTCCTCGACGTCCTCAAGCCCATCTACTCGCGCTCGGTGCCGGGCATCGTGTCCGACACCGACTTTGTCGCGCTCGTCTTCCTCGCGCTCGTGTCGCGCGTCGACCTCAACGCCGAGGGTGCCGCCGTCGTCGACGAGGCCACCGTCCAGGTCAAGGAGTACTCGCCTGTGCTCGAGCCCTTTGCGCAGCGCGCCGTGGCCGAGGTTGCCCTCATGTGCGTCTCCGTCCCTTGCCCACGTCACCCTTTTCTCTTCCCGAGTCCTGACAGCTTCTCATACTGCGCCGCGCAGCAACACGATCCAGGTCTGGTGCCACGACAACCCCAAGGTCGGCCCTGCCTTCCCCCGCCTGCTCAAGACGCTCGTCGGCGCCGACGTCCTCTCGACGGGCCCGCTCGTGTACTGGTACTCGAAGGGCCACAAGGCGCAGGGCGCAGAGCAGCTCCGCGCAAAGGCGGCGCCGCTGATCAAGTTCCTGCAGGAGCAGGAGGAGGAGGAGAGCGACGAGGAGAGTGACTGAACTGAGGAGTAGGAGAAAGGGGTCTGTGTTGTGTGTGTGTGTTTCCTTGTCCTTGCATCGCACCGCATCGAATCGCCACGTTTGCTTGTGTGCCCTGGATGGAGAGGGGAGGAGAGCGGCGAGTTCGCATCGCCGTCGTCGAGCGACTCGTCTCGCCGCCGCGCAACCTGCTTGGTCTGTCGCACTGACCTCGCTCGCACTGTCGCGCTCCCTGCGCGCCAGGCCCCGTCCCAGCCCCAGGCTTGGATGCTCGCCACGCCGCCCATCTTTGCCCCTGTCCAGCCTGCCCTCTTCCCCCCTCCGTCGACCTCCTCATCTGCGGGCCCAGTGCCCATCCCCTTCCCTGCCGATGCGGCGCCAGTGGCGGGTTCAAGGCAGTCACAAGATGGTCACAGGCACTCACGAGCAGCGAGGGAGGCGCTCGAGCTGGTGAGGCGGCTGTCGGATCAGGTCGAGGGCCGAGGTGGGGAGGCTCCGGACGAGGGCGACGAGGGCGAAGGCGATCAGGTGCGTGCACGCGTGCTGACAAGCTTGATCATCGTCGCGAAGCGTGCGACCGCTTGCACGAAGGCTCGACCAGCCGCCAAACGACCGCCGCGCTGACCCCTCTCGACTCGCAACCCGCAACAGGGCATCATCGCCAACCTCGAGTCGCACGGCTGGACCTACCAAGAGACGACCCAAGGCGTCCGCATCTTCCACTCGTCGTCGCAGGACCCGGGCGCACGCCTTGACCGCTCGACCCGCTCTGCTTTCTCCCCGACGAGGAGCACCGCCAGCGTCGCCGCGGGGGCGAGCACGCCGCGCGGGCAGGGTGGACCGGGACCGGCGAGCAGGGGCCTGAGGGCCGACGAGGCGCTGCCGTTCTTTCGTGGGGAGGGCTGGATCGAGGGCAGCTGGAGGAGAGAGGACGTCGCGTGAGTTTCGCGGTTGCGCCCTCAGGCTTTCGCGCTCTTTCGCTTTTGTAAGGGCGTCAGACGGCTGATCTATGTCTCCGTCGCTCCACGCAGCGCGACAATCATGTCGCTGGGTGCGCGCGCAGTGTGGGACCCGCGGTTGGACGCCTCGAAGAGCCAGGTTGTGCAGCATCTCAACGAGACGGACAGGTGCGTCACTGCGTCCCTCTTCCCTCGCGGCGTCTTTCTCCGGGACGACCCTCTGACCACCGAGTTGTCGCCGCAGCCTGGCGCACCTGTCGATCCGAGGTAACCTTGTCGCGCCGCGTGACGCGTCCCTGTTGTCGACGACAGCCTCCGACGAGCGCGCGGACAAGCAGAACATCACCTACGTCGTGGCGACGTCTGTTGAGGATCCGCTCATCCCGGTTTGTCTCGCTCTCGAGCTTGTCCGACAGCGACAACTTGCTGATCCAGCCCCTTCCCTCGTCACAGCGTTCTGGCCAGCGAACGACAATCCACGTCAACGGGTTTGCGCTCCGCTCGCTGCCGCGTCCGCCCGACTTTGAACCTCCCGCGCCGGCTCCGCTGCCCGAGGCCTCGCCGCCCGTCCGCCCAGCGCACCGCCGCACGCGCTCGACCGCGTCCGTGCTGCAGTCGTCGAGCGCGCTGCTTCACACCGTGCCACTCCCGCCACTGCCTGGCCCCGAGCCGGGCTCGCCACAGCAGATGCAGCGCCCGCAGCTGTTGGGCTCGGCGACGCACATCGGGACGTTCGCCACGCCGCAGTCCCCGCCGCCGCCCGCCTCTCCTCAGCTCCTCCACACCAACTCGTTCTACACCTCGGCGAGCAGCTCGTATGGTGCCTCGGTGTCGGCCGGGCAGGGCGAGCCGTCAGGACCGTATCCTCGTTTCCCCATTGGCCCGGCCCCCTTTGCCGCACAACCTGCGCCCAAACGGCCCTCCGTCTCGCGACCACACTTTGTCGGTCCGGGGCTCGCCGTGACGATGGTTGTGCGCGCCTCGGCCGGGATGAACCTCCCGCAGACGACGGTCAACCAGCTGTCGGTCCTCCTGCCGCTCAACATTGCCGCCATCGGTCGCTTCCTCGGCGCGCACGGCTTCGCGCCGTACATCGTTCGCACGTGTGGCGGGATCAAGCTGCGCGAGGAGGAATTCGACGCGCAGGCCGGACGGTACCGCACAGTCTTCACGGTCGCGCGCGAGCAGGACGCACGCGAAGCGCGGATCCGCTTCTTTGGCGGGGCCTTTGGGCGAGGGCGCTTCCACGTCGAGGTGCGGCACGTCGAGCCCGAAGGGTGGCGCCTCGAGTTTGACGTGCCGCCTGGACCGAGTCAGGAGGGCCGGCTCGACATGTACAAGGAGAGCGAGGAGGTTGGCGGCGAGGGCAGCGGGCAATGGTGTGGCCGCCTCATGGTGACGCTGCGCGGGGGAGCGGAGGACACGGACGCGCGCCAGGAGCGCAGGTCGTCGACCGCGTCGCTCCTCTCGCCAATCGACAGCGACGGCCCCTCGCGCGACCCGGCACTCCAGCCCGGCCCCCTCGGCGGCTGCACCCTCGTCATCTCCCCCTCGGCGACCGTGCCCGGCCTGCCCGTTATCGTCACCATCTCGCGCTCGACGAGCGACTCGGCGGCGCTCCCGCTCGCCCGCATGCGCGGCATGTCGACCGCCCTCGCGCAGGCGTCCCAGGTCGCCCTCGACGACCACTACTCGCTGTGCGACAGCGTCGAGGACCTCCTCGCGTGCATGACGGAGGGCGAAGCGCGCGCCGAGATGCTGCTCAAGGGCACGAAGCTCGTCCTCTCGGAACTGGATGAGGCGCGCGACCGTGAGGCGGCCAGCGCGGCGGTCGCGGCGGCGGCGGCGGCGTTTGCCAAGCGCGGGAGGCGAGAGTCGTCGGGGTCGAGGACGACGGCGACGACGATGGGGACCAGGAGGGTCGGGAGCAGCACTCGCCGCGGGCCGGCGGACGCGCTCGCGTTCGACAGGCCCTTCTCCTTCCCCGTACCGAGGAGGGTCGTCCCGCCTCCCACTTCGTCTGTCGACTCGCCTGCGCAATAGACTAGAACTAGAGCGTTCTGGGCTCGTGGTGCCGGAGCTTGTTCTCCCTCGCGCCTTTTCTCCTGGCCTCTCGCTGCGCTTCAGCCTCGCGCTTCCTAGCGCTCGCGTGTTGGCTGCACCGCCCCCCGAGCCCCCACTCGCATATCTCGGTCAGCTGACCGCACGGACCCGGCGGCTCGGTGTCCTTGTCCCCCGGCCCTTGGTCCTCGCGCGCGCGTCGCCTGGCGCTTGTCTTCTCTCGTTCTCTTCTCATGGTTCGCTCACCGCTTCTCACTGCCCGCCTTGGGCAAAGCAAGGACCCTCCACCCAGACATCTACACCCTCGACGTCGGCTCGCATGGCCATCCCCCGCCCAAGGCTCCCGTCGATCCGCTCCATCCCCGTCCTCGCCGCGCAACTCGCTCCTCCTTTGGCGTCCTCTCGCCAGGCTTCCTCACAGCTCGCAGCGATCCTCGAGCTCCTCGACAGCAGCGACGACAGCAGCGACGACGAGCACGAGGAGGAGGCGGGGGACGTCCAGGAGGCGCGCGAGTGGGGGACGAACGTCGCGGGAAGGACAGGCGAGTCCGCGGATGCGGCCAAGGTGTCCGCGCGTGCGGGGAGGAAACTCACTGCTCACGCCTGCGTCCCCTGGTGCGTCGGTGGCTCGCTCTCGCTGTCTGGCGACCAAGTTTCTCATTGACGCTCGCCCTCTCTCGCCACGACAGCAAGGTGCGCCGCCCGCTTATGTCCCTTCGGCGAAGTCCGCCTGCCTGAGACCTCTCTCTCGACGCGCGCAGAAGTACCACACGCAGTGCTCCGAGGGCCCGAGGCCGTGCGCCATGTGCGTGCGCCGCCACCGCGCCCACCTCTGCGTCGACGCGCCCGTGAGTCGTCGTTCGCTCTTGCGCTGGTCTCCTTTCGTCGAGGGCCCGACGCCGGCTCGTACGGGATAACGACGTGCCGCTGACCTTCCGGCATTGAACAGCCGAAGAGCATCACCGAGAACGCACAGGAGGGCAGGGTCCCGGCGAGCCGCAAGCCCCGCCCCTCGCTGTCGCGCACGCCCCTCGAGGCTGCAGCGTGGCATGCCAGCCGCCCGACGAGCAGCACCTCGCCCTACCACCGTCGCCCTTCGCCCTTCTCGGCGCAGAGGATTGGCCGTCTGTCCGCCGACTCGAACCTCGGGCGCCGGAGCGAGCGCACCGCCTCGCCCGACTCGCGCTACCGCCATTCGCCGAGACTCGACCCGAACACCCTGTCTTCTGCCTCTTCGTCGTCTTTGGCCGGCCCCGTGCGCCGCTCGAACGTGAGGGCCGCGCTCGACTCGCTCCGCCACCGCTGGTCGGGCGGCCACTCGGACCTCCGCGCCGCGTCGTGCTCGCGGCCGGCGATGCAGGACTCGCACCCCGCCTGGGCGTACGACGAGCAGCACAGCTATGTGTGAGGCAGGTATGCACTGGTCGTGCACGTCTCTCTCACGTTCTCGCCTCTCCTCCTCGCACACAAGGCTCCCCCCCTCCGTTTCCCCGACTCTGTCGCAACACCTTTCGCGACAACGCCCCACGTGCCTCCCTCTCGCTATTTTCCCACTCACGAGCTGATCTTATCCTCCGTTCACACTCGTCCTTGTCTTCCCTTCTGTACCTCGCCGTCGGTCCAGCCTCCCTTCGCTTCTTTCCGCCTGGCCCTCCCGGTAGATATCTGTGCTATCACCTCGTAGCTATAGAGATCGAAACACGAAACTCCCTGCAGGCATGTCCTCCTGTCTCCAGTGCCACGGCGACTCCCTTTCGGTGCTTTTCTGCGCTTGCCCCACAGCCCCACCTCGATCTGACTGACGGGACGCAGACATCTTTTCACACGCTCTACAAACACAACGAAGTGGGCGAGCCCCGCTCACCGGGTGACGACCTGAGCGATCGACCCCGCGGCCGCCACATCCTTGACCTCGTCCGACTTGTCATCGCTGCTGAACCGAGACGCCATGGTCTGCTTCATGATCCCCGAGTCCGCGAGCGAGCCCTGCGCGGGCCCGTGGAAGACCTTGCGCATGCCGAGGAACCACGAGAGGACGATCCACACGAGGACGATGCCGACGGCGACGGGGGCGTAGTTGAGCGTGTTAATGTCGACTGGTTAGTGGACGGAGGGGACGCAGAGACGGTCAGGTGGACGAGGGACGGCGGAGAGAAGGAAAGGTGCGAATGGAGAGGGGGGAGGGGACGCAGATGGCCGGGTTGAGAAGGTCAGCCGATGGTCCTCCTCGCCGCGCGCCGGTCGCTCGTCCATGCGCCACTGAGTGAGTCTTTGCGCACCTGGGTTGGCAGTGGGAAGGCAGAAGACGACCGTGATGAAGGCGACGTAAGCCGTCGCGATCAGGGCGACGGGTCGGCTCGCCGCGCCGAGGTGGAAAGGGCCTCGCAGCGTGCGGAACCGCTGCTGGTCGAAGCCCGCGATGGCGATGGGGATGACGTAGGAGATGTAAAGCCCGCTGAGAGGAGTGGAGAGCGTCAGCGACTGCCGTGTGCGGCGAGCCAGCGAGCCGGGAAGACGCGGAGGGTGGAAGAGGAAGGACGCACATCGTGGCGATACTCGTCACGGCCGTAAAGGCGACTGCACTTCCCAGTGACGGGAGCGCGAGCACAAAGGCGAGGAAGACGGCGAGCCAAACGGTCCGGATGGGCGCCTGCGTCCTCTTGTCGACGTGGTCGAACCATCGCTTCGGGATGCCCGAGTCACGCGCAAAGGCATACATCATGCGGCTGTTGGACGTCACGCTGAACGTCCCGCAGAGCGCTACGCATAAGACAATGAAGCCTAGAGCGATGGCCGCGCCCGTCTTGCCAAACGCGTCGAGGAAGATGTGCAGGACCGGCTGCGACGACTCGAGCGTCGCTTGGTAGTCTTGCAGCGAGAAGAGGAGGGAGAGGAGGTAGAAGAGGCCGAAGCATGCCGAGGCGCCGACGGAGATGAGGACGCCCAGAGGGGCGGCGCGACCGGAATCCTTGGTTTCCTCCGCCAGGTGGGCCGAGGCGTCAAATCCGGTGATGGTGAATTGGGCGAGCAGGATCCTGTGTGAAGCAGAACGCCGCGTACGCTCGCAGGTCAGCCACGGGGCCTACGAACACCTTGACGGAAGGATGACGTACCCGGTCAAGGCGACGTAAGCGGGGGAAGCGCGTACGCTCCAGCCCGGGTCGCCCGAGCCGTCGTAAAAGGTCCCAAAGACCTCGCGTGCCGAACGGTGCGTCGGCGCCTTGACAAGGACGGCCACGCCGACGGCGAAAACGCCGGCCGAGTGCATGAGGATCGAGAGCCGGTTCAGGTGGCCGAGCAGGCTGACCGAGACCGAGTTGAGGAGCCCTGCAAGGACGAGGAGACCAGCGTGGATGCCGAGGATCTTTGCTGGGGTGGCCTCGAAGCCGTACATGCCGGCAAGGGCCGCGACTGGGGTGAAGGGCGCGAGGGTCAACAATGTGGTTCCAGACGGTGAGGACACAGCGGCTGGGGATACGCACTCAGGTTCGAGTTGCCAAAGACAATGGACGCAGTGACGGCCGCTTGTCCGAGAAAGTTGAACCACCCAGTTGCGTACGCGGCAAAGGCGCTGTGCCGAGGGCGGGCGAGGACACCTGCCCAGTGCATGGGCCCTCCCGCCGACGGGACGGCGGAGACGACCTCTGCCATTGACGTGGCGACGAACCTGTGGGTGCGCGAGAGACGTCGCGTGAGCACTGCGGCGTCGGGGACGAGAGAGAGGGCCCCGGCAGCGGCGCGACCCACATGGTCGCTACCGAGACGCAGATCCATCCGACGCTCATGACACCTGGTCCTCCGTTGGTCATACCCAGCAGGAACGACGTGGTGATTCCGGTGCAGACAGAGATGACGCTGAAGGAACTGCCGAAGGACTCGAGGACGGTCCAGCCGCGCTGCAGTTCTGCGACTAGGACATCAGACCTGTCCAGTCCAGTCGGCGGAGAATGTCTGTGAGACGCACCTTGTTCGTAACCGAGGTCGTGCAAGCGGTCCGCGTCGTCGTGCTTGTGGGCGACTTGCGCTTCGATTGAAGCCGCGTCGGGGTGGGGGGCCATGACAGCCGCAGTGGGGGGGGGAGGCGGGGGCGGCGCACAGGTGGGTGCACGGACAGGCGAGCAGACGGCAAGCGACAGAGGACAGGCTGCGAGGCGTGCGATAGAGCGGAGAGAGGGAAAGGGCGAGAGCCTCGCACCCGCCCAGAGGCGCGGCTATCTCGACCGGTCGCCAGGCGAGGCCAGCGAGGCGGGGAAGAAGGTGGGCCTAAATCTGACGCCCCTGACTGACAAGCTTCGATTGTCCCATGGAGAAGAGGGGATCGTCGACCGGTACAATCTTTCTTCGCATGGGGGGCCGGGGGGGGGGGTCGAAGGGTCCGAGTCCTGCTGCGCGCGCGCGCGTCGGTCGCGCGCGGCTGTGCGTTGTCTGGTGTGGGCGGTACGTAGCCGCGAACAGTCGCAAGCTGGGGACCATGCTGGCGATAGGGCCCGCTATCGCCTGCAGAGCGCAGGGGCAGAATGCGCCGACAGCTGATAGGGCGGCTCGCGGCGCACGAGGCAAGGACCCGGCTGTGACTGCTTCTCAGGGACGGACGCGGACCTGGTGAGGCGATATTCCAGTCTCGCTCTATGAAGGAGCGAAATACAAGAGCCGAGCGGACGAGCGCAGGCAGCGCGGCGACCAAAGCGCAACCTTCTCAAGCGAGGCGAGCCGGCTCGCTCACGCCAGGCCACAACGCGTGCTGCGAAATCTAAGCGTTTCGCGAGTGCAAGAGAGGGAACGGAAGAAAAAGCTCTACAACACCAGCGTGCGTTCCTCCCTCGCTGCGGACCTGTGCGTGCTCAGGCGTTGAAGGTGGGGAAGCAGTCCTTGAGCTGCTTCGAGTGCTTCGAGTCGGCGTGCTGCTGCAGGCTGCGGGCGGGGTGAGGGATCACGGTCAGTGCGAGGGACGGGGGGTGAGAGCTTGTCGAGGTCGAGCGCACTCGGGAGCCTGCGAGGCGAAGGGGGTCAGCGGGGCTGGCGCGAGGGCGAGGAGGAGAGGACGGAGCGCACCTTGGTCGTGACAAAGAAGGCCTGCCTGCAGATGGTGCAGATGATGTTCATCTGGGCCGCGTTGCTGTGTGCGCGGGGCGAGTGGGGCGAGGGGTCAGCTCGAGCGGTTCGCGCGCACGGTGGCAAGGGAAGGGGGGAACGCACACAGCCTTCTGCGAGGTGGGGCCCTTCTTGGCGTCCTTTGCGTTGCGCTCGCGCTTCTGCTGTGCCTTTGCGCCGTTGCCCTGCGGAGGTCGGCACGAGGTGTCAGCTCTGGGTCGAGAGGAAGGGAGGCGGGCGAGGCGTGGAAAGCGCTCGACAGCGCGACTGGGGGTTCCGCCGATGGACCGTCTAGCTTTGTGAAGGCTGCGTGGCCGCCCTGAGCACCCGACTGCTCGCCCGGGTGGCGTGTGCGCCGAGAAGTCGAACGATCGAACGGGGGCGAGGGGAGGCGCGTCGAGATGGGCGACGAGGGCACCGGAGCGGGTGAGCTTACCATGGTCGGTGAGGAAAAGTGTCTGTGAGGAGGGTGGGAGGGTCAAACGGGCGCCGGAGCCGAGAGAGCGTCGAGGGAGGAGCAAGACGAGAGCAGGAGGCTCAGCTCTGGACCGCAACCTCTTGCTCGACCACGTTGCTCGCTCCTTGTCGGTCCTGTGCTGTGCCTGTTGTACCGCTACTGTCTCTTACACTCACCAGCGCCACTCCGTAACACCTCTTGTCGAGCCGATCACTCGCTCCCTCGCTCCCTCGCTCCACCGCCACACTCAGTCCCGACTCGATCCTACGCACGCCCACGTCAAGCCATGCGGTCAGGCGTTCCCAAGCTGGGCGAGATCCGCGTCCCAGGGTTGATCAGCGGCGCCCACCCGCCAGCGCCCTTCCTTCCCCTCGTCAAGAGCGTCGAACTCCTCGTCGACTTCCTCCGCAACGGCAAAGGCCGCACTACCCTCTTGACCGGCGCAGGCATCAGCGTCGACAGCGGCATCAGGGTGCGCTCCCTTCCCCTCGATCGCCTGTATTCGAGACGGGCGAGCGACGCCTCGACGATGTTTGGCTGACCTCGCCGTCGTCATTGCGGCTCGCCTGTCTGCGCACTCAGGCATATCGCGGTCCTGGCGGGTCCTACACGATCCGCAAGCACCGGCCAATCTTCTTTGGCGAGTTCATCAACGACGAGAAGATGCGGCAGCGGTACTGGGCGCGGTCTTACCTCGGTGAGCCTCGAGCGCTACTCTCGCGACCCTTGCGTCTGTACGCACTCTGCTGACTGACATGACTCTGTCTACGCACAGGTTACCCTCCTGTACGACGGGCAGAGAGCAACCCGACCCACTATGCGATGGCTGCCCTGCAAAAGATGGGCTACCTTTCCTCCCTCATCACCGTGCGCGCCTCGTTCTCGCTTTGCTCCGGTCGCTCAACTCGTCCAACTCACGCTCCTCTCTCACGCGCACAGCAAAACGTCGACGGCCTGCATCACCGCGCCTACGCCGAAGACCTGTCGGTCTACCTCTCTCCCGCGCCCATCAAGCCCAAAGAGACGCCCGACGCCCCCCTCCCCTCTCTCGACCCCGCCATCCTCGAACTGCACGGCACGCTCCGCCACGCGCACTGCCTCTCGTGCCACACCCCGACAGGGCGCGACGCGTTCCAGGACCGCCTCAGCGAGCTCAACCCTGCCTGGCACGAGTTCCAGCGCGAGGTCGAGAGCGGGACGAGGGAGCACAAGCTCAACCCGGATGGTGACATTGAGCTTGGGCAAGGGGTCGACTATGCGGACTTCAAGGTGCCGGCCTGTGGAGAGTGTGGAGGGCCGATGAAGCCGGTGCGTCCCCCTCGCTCCTCCGCGTGGTCGCGCCCCGGGAGCCTGACCCATCGTTACTCCCGCCACCTTGTCCCCAGCGCGTCATCTTCTTCGGCGAGTCGCTCGAACCCCTCACGCGTCGCCTCTCGGAGCACCTCGTCTCCTCGTCGTCGCAGCTCCTCGTCGCCGGCTCCTCCCTCGCGACCTTCTCCGCGTTCCGCCTCGTCCGCCAAGCGAAGGAGCAAGGTGCCCCGGTCGGCATGGTCAACATTGGGGAGAGCAGGGGGGACCCGCTCGCGGACTGGAGGATCGGGTGGGAGGGAGGCGCGGGGGACGTGTTCCCGCTCGTCGTGAGGGAGCTGCTGAGGGACGAGGACCGGCCAGAGGTCAAGCGCGAGGTCGAGAGGATGTTGACGCTCGGAAAGGTCAAGAAGGTGCTGCCTGGCCCGCCGACGGGCTGACGGCTCGAGGCGTTTTGTGGAGGATAGACGGACGCGCGGGTCGAGGGAGACTTTTCGCATCGCATTCATCGTTCCTCTTTCCGGACGAGGGCGCAGGAAAAGGGAAAGCAATGCTGGTCAATGCTCTATCTACACATGCACGCCTGCCAGTCGCTTCACGACCTCTCGCACCGCTCCTCGCGCCTCGCCGCCCTCCACCTCGCCTCGTCGATCCCCTCGGCGTCCTCGACGCCCACCCGGACGCCGAGCGGGCCCGCGACGCCGACCTCGTGTCCCGGGACGAGCCACTGCGCCGCGTCGGCGCCTAGGAGGTCGCTGATTAGGGTCATGCACTCGTCGAGGGTGGGAGCGAGCGGGAAGTCGGCTTCGTCGAGGTGGTCGAGGAGGGGCCGCTCGGCGGCGGGTTCGGGGAGAGTGTCGCGCTTCTGCCGCCGCCGAGTTTCGTCCTCGTGCTCCTCTGCCTCTACCGCGGCGCCGTCGTCGTCCTCCAACAGCTCATCGCCCTCGTCGTCCTCCTCTTCCTCGTCTTCCTCCTCACCCTCGCCAAGCTCGAGCCCCTCAAATCCCTCCACCTCACTCTCGTCCTCGACATGCTCAACCGGCACCGCCCAGTCGCCCGCCGTCCTCCCGTACTCGACGTCGGGCCAGTTGCGCACGCGGCAGTCATGCACGCGGTCAACGACGCTCCTCCTCGGCGGGAGGATCCGCATCGGGGCGTGGCCGGATGCGCGCGCCGAGAGCGCGGAGAGGAGGACGGGGTGGCACACTGGGTGGAGAGGCGGCGTGTCGGGTGCGCGGGAGGAGGAGAGCACCGAGGCGAGCTCGTCGAGGTGCGCGCGGGGGGTGAAGAGCGCACGCGGGCGGAGGTGCGTCCACGAGGAGAGGCCGGCGAGCGCGTCGGGCTCGGAGAGCGAGTCGAACGTCTCGGGGGACGTGTCGAGCGGGAGGGAGAAGTCGCGCTCGCCGTCGGAACCGCTGTCATCCGTCTCGGTGAAAAGGCCGAGGAGTCGCGTAGGGTGGTCGAGGTGGAAGGTGACGAGGGCCGTGATGGCAGGCTGAGCACGCGAAAGTGTCAGCGACCTGTCATGCACGATGAGAAGGAAGAGGAAGCCGGGCGTACCTTGTCGAGCAGGACGCTGTCGCTCAAGACGAGGACGCGCTCGCCCTTGACAAGCGATCCAAGCTGCGTCATGCCCGAGCCCGGCGGCGGCCTCACGACGGGCACGTCGGCGCCAAAGACTCCGTCGGGGCTGTCGACGCTCGCCACGACAATCTCGTCGACGAGGGGCTCGAGCTCGGGTGACTGCAGCACGGCGAGGACAGCCGGGGCCCACGCCATGCGCCCCTGCGTCTCGAGGATGATGACGGATAACTTGAACGCCTCGGCGGGCGTCGCGGGGAGGTGTCGTTGCAAGGGGTGCTCCATGGTCGGGACGAGGTCGAGCCACTTGATGCGCAGGCGCTTGGAGAGACGCGTCAACGTCGCCCACTTGCCGCACCGTGTGTCACCACTCCACGAGGTCAGGTCGAGGTGCGACGAGTGGAAGAGAAAGCCGACGCCGTCGAGGGGCGAGCGCGGGAGGATCTTTTGCCGGAACGTGCGCTCCTGCTCGTGCGAGCTCGTGTTGGTGCGGAAGAGGACGAGCTGGTCGCGCGTGTCGACTTCGGCCATGAGGAGTGACAGAGACTCGGGCGCGACAAAGAGGGTCGAGTCGTCCATATACGTCACCCATCCGGCGTCGTCACGCGCGAACGCCTCGAGGTCGGGCATGACCTGCGCGTTGCGATCTGGCAGGGCACAGACGCAGTCAAAGTACGCGCGGCGCTCGGCGCGGCCTGCGGGCGGGGTCGAGCATGACGCGCCCTCGGCGGCGAGCGACCCGCACTTGTCGCACAGGGCGGCATACTCGTCGGCGGGCGCGCTGACGAGGGCGACCTCGTCGCGCTGGAACGACGGCGGCGGAACCTCGATCTCGCCGTCGCGCAATGCGATGGCCTGCGACAGGTAGGGGTACATCTGGGCCTCGAGCGAGTCGACCTGGTCGGCTGCGAATGTCTCGGTGACGATGCGGGAGAGGACAATGACGTTCTGGCCGTACTCGGTCCGGACCTGCTGCGTCGTGCAGTCGTGCGCCTGGCGCGGGCAGTTGAGCGTGTGTTCGATCTCGACCGAGGACGAGTTGGGCGCGCCCGGCGCCGAGTACGACAGCTCCGGGACTGCCGGGACGGGCGCGTCCTCGGCTGGCCCATCGATAAAGTGGTGGAAGAGGACGTTGAACGGCTCCTTGTTCCTCGCGGCGATGCCGTGGGCCCTGCCGGACGGGACAGGATGTCAGTTGCCGAGCACACAAGGAGAGGAAAGAGAGCGCGAGAGAGACGGACCAGTGGTGGGCAATCGTGACAGGCTGGTTGCCGCACATCACCTCGCGCCGCGCGCCGAACCACTGGTAGTTGCAGCCGCAGGGGAGGAGCTCGAGCTCGTCCGGGTGCAAGCGGAAGTACGAGTTGACGAAGTCCTGCTCGCCCCACCGCGCCGGCGAGCTGCCCATCATGCGGAAGTGGTGCACGACCGACTGGACGTAGTGGTCGACGAAGCCGACCTCGCGCATCTTGGCGAGCTCGAACAGGGCGACCCCGCCGTTGACCTGGAGCGTCTCGAGCTCGCCCTCGTGGGCGCACGACGGTGGCTCCCTCGACAGCGCACGCGAGGGCACGTTGCCGCACACGAGGCCGGGAGGAACGCGCCAATGCAGCCCGATGGGCCAGCACAGGTCTGGGTTGCGCTGGCAGACGTCGCCCATGTCGACGCCCATCGACACGAGCGCACCCGGGCGGTTGACGGGCTGGCCGTAGCACGCCGACAGGTCCGACGTGACCGTGACGTCCGTGTCGAGGTACAGGACGCGCTCGGCGATCGTGATGATGTCGGTGAGGAACATTTTGCAATGCGCCGACGTGTGGATGTCGGGGTTGGAGAAGGGGAGCACCTTGCGCACGACAAAGCCGCATAGCGCGTGGTCGTAGGTGCGGATCGTGCTGCCGGCGACGTTGAACTCCTTTTCGAGCTGATGGTGGAGATCAGGAGGCGACACGAGGTGGAAGACGACGTCGCGCGACGTCGTAAAGTGCCGCACGGACCGGATCACCGACTTGACGTGCTCGAGGCGGTGCCGGTCAAAGATGAGCGCGACGTTGAACACCTGGTCGTCGGTCGTCGACTGTTTGGGCGGCTCGGCCGGCGTCCACTGCACCTCGCCGTCCGTCACGACTGGGACCGAGTTGTTCGAGCCCTTGGCAAGCGCCGCGTGCTCGGCCGCCTTCTGCTCCTCGGCTCGCTTCCACATGGCGGCGCGCGCGAGTCCCGACCAGCCCATCTTCTCCGGCGAGATGGGCGTCAGGCGCAGGCTCACCTCGACGCGGTCGCACTCGTCGTCGCCGAGCGGGTCGCTGACGAGCGACACCGTCGACCCGGCCCGCAGGGACGCCTCGCCCGCAAACTCGGCAAAGCCGTCGTCCATCGTTTGCCACTCGTGCAGGACCTCGGGGGCCTGCCCTCGACCGCGGACGAGGACGAGCGAAAGGCGCGTCCCGTCCCCGCAGGTGTGGAACGAGCGGTACGACGCCTCGAGGGCGACGTACATGGCCTTGGGCGAGCGGAACGTCCGCACGGCGGCAATGGCGTCGCCCTCGGGCGGGACGAAGCCGTGCTGCGAGACGTCGTCCATGAAAGGTCGCCTCGGGTGTTCTCGATCCATGACGAACGTCGACTCCTCGACGATGCCGTGCCGCTCAGGGGACAGGAGGAACTCCTCGATGGGGCCCACACGCTCGAACGAGTAGTACCACCCGCTCCAGCCTTGGCTCAGCTGAAAGTCGCGGCGCGAGTCGGCGAACGGCGGCGTGAGGTGCTGGCGCGTGACGGTCGCCTTGAGGAACTGGAGCGCGGGCGCGAGGTCGAGGGACTGCACACGCGGGTCGTTGAGGAGGGGGACAGTCGCGTGGAAGTGGGCATCCCACGGGTCCATCGTCCACTTCTGCGGACGCGTCAGAGCTCCGCGTCAGCCTTTGCTCGTCACTCACGACGAGCAAGACCAGGAGCAACGCACCATGCTCGCCCTCGCCGGGTCACTCCGTGCAAAGATGAGCTCCTCCGGCACAACGAGGTGCTTGACGCCGTCCTCGAGCGCCAACCGCGTGTAGAACTCCCAGTCCTCGCCACCGACCTCGCGGTAGGTCGAGAACCCTCCGATCCTGTCGAACACGTCGTGCGCGACAAACACGTTGCCGCTCCCGTACGCGTTCGAGAGGAGTCCCGCGCTGAGTTCCTGGCCGAGGAACCAGTAGGTGCGCCGGTGCGGCAGCTCGACGCCCTCGGCGCGGTGCGCGAGCGGGTCGACGTCGCTCGCGAACTCGTCGAGCCAGGTCGAGAGGGCGTGGGAGCCTGTGCGGTGGGCGACAGAGACGAGGGTTGAGAGCGCGTGCCGCTTGAGGACGTCGTCGTCGTCGAGGAAGAGGAGCCAGCGGCCCTTGGCGGACGACGCGGCGACGTTGCGTGCCTCGCCGAGGTACGAGTTGGGGATCTGGCGGAAGAGCCAGGGCGGTCGATCGGCAAGTAGGGTCGAGTTGGCGATGTAGGTCGACGTGAGGTTGGACAAGGCCGCGAGCGTGTCGGGCGAGGTCGAGCCGTCGTCGACGAGGATGACCTCGAATCGGGTAAAGCTCTGCTGCAGGAGCGAGTTGAGCAACTGAGGGAGGAGGTGCGGGCGCTCGTAGTGCGTGATGCACACGCTGACGAGTGGCTCGCGCGGGTCGCCGCTCACGGCGAGCGCCGACGACGACAGCTCGCCTAGCCCGGCATCGACGGGACGGCCGACGAGCCAGCGATGGAAGGCGACCCAGTCGTGTGCGGCAGTCTGCGTCTCGGGGGCAGGCCGGACGGGCGTCCACGGCGCCTCTTCGAGCCGCTCGAGGGTCTCGCGGAGCCGGGCCGTGAACGCCTTGACGAGCGGCGGGAAGACGACCAGGTCGCGGTCGTCCGGGTGGATGAGCTCGGGAATGCCGCCGATGCTGCTCGAGATGAAGCGCACGCCGTGCGCGATGCACTCGAGGACGGTGCTGGGCGAGTTGTCGGCGAGCGAGGGGAGGAGGGCGAGGCGCGACGAGTTCTGCAAGTACGCGAGCGCCTCGTCGCGGTCGTAAGAGCGCAGGAACTCGTATTGAAACGTCGCGTTCGTGTACTGCTTGATGGCGTCGAGCGCGCCCGCGAGGAGCCAGCTCGCCTCGCTGCGCGTCTTGACGTCCTGCTGGTCACGCCCGAGGAACGTGATTGTGCGGACGGCCGCGAGGGCGGGTGGGACTGGGTCGAGCGAGTAGAGCGCCTCGAGCGCGGCGATGAGCAGCCGTGTGCCCTTGCGCTCCTCGAGGCGGCCGAAGAAGACGAGCTCCGTCACGGGCTCGACGACGCCGGGGGTTGGGGTCGACGCGCTCCCGCTGGTGGGCAGGGCGGGGACCTGTACCACGTTGGGGATGACGAACGAGTCGTGCGGGACGGCCCAGCCGCGCTGCCGGACGTACTCGAGCATGTAGTCGCTCGGCGCGACGACGGCGTCTGCCCACTCTGCGGTGCGCCGCTCGAACGCGCCGAGCTCGACGGCGTACTTGTCGGTCGGGTAACGTTTGTTGAGCATGGCGGCCCACTCGACGTCTGCGCCGTGCAAGCCGACGACGAGGCGGCTGTGGACGAGCGCGAGCCCCTCGTGTTTGCCCAACCCCGAGAAGTAGCCGATGCCGGTGTTGTCGGGAAAGTGGATGACGTCCCACTCGCCGTCGTGCGCACGGAGGTACCGCCAGACGCGCATCGATGCGACGGGCGTCCACGCCTGAGGCCAGAAGGGTTGCGGTTCCTTGTCGACAAAGAGGAGGCGGATGCGCTTGTCGGCGAGCCTGCAGGGACAGAGCAAGGTCAGCTCGCCTTTTCAGGATGCGTGGAAGCTTGTAGACGCACTCGGCAGCCAGGGCGTCGCGTTTCTGGAAGGGGAACGTGTCGGCGAGGTGAGCGACGAGGATGCTGGTCTCGAGGCCGGCTTCTGCAAGGACCTGGGCGAGTTCGCGGAAGGCGGTGCCGATGCCGCCGTTCCTGTGAAGTCCGGACAACTCTGATGTGACGATCAAGACGCGCGTCCTGTTGCCCGTGACTCCCTCGCCCCTTCGCTCGAGCGAGGAGCTGTCTGCATGCCATGGCAGGGCCCTCCTCGCACGCGCTGGTCGCGGGTGGTTCTGGTAGCGGTGGAGGATTGAGCCCCAGGCATAGTCGACCTTTGGCGCATGGTGGGTCGATCGACCGGTGCTGCCGGGGTCGAGGTCGAGCGAGATGGGGCTGCACGCGCGGGACCAGCACAGGGCTGCGACAGCGCAGGCGATGAGGACGTAGCGCAGGGCTCTGAGGGCCTTGCGCGGGACGCGCATCAGCCGCTCGAGGGGCGCAGCTTGGGCGCGGCTTACGGGTTGAGCTAGTCAGGTCCGGAGGGGAGAGCGCGCGATGAGGCTCGCTCGCTCTCCTCTCACTCACTCGGCTGAGCTGTCTGCGTGCTCGACTCGTCTAGCACTTCTCACGTCAACGAGTCCCCCGGGTCGATCAACACCGGTCCCCCTGCTCGCCCTCCCTCTCCTCCTCCAGGTCACCCCCACTTGAACTCGTCGGCAATGCCTACTCGCACTCAGGCGCTCGTCGTTCACCAAGTCGGCGCACCAGCACTGCTCACAGACGTCGAGCTTGCAGACCCCGAGCCGAACGAGGTCTTGATCCGGGTCACGGCGAGCGGATTGTGCGGCTCCCTCTCCCTCTCCCACTCTCCCTCGAACCACGTTGACCGTCCTTTTGCTCTCTCTCAGGTGCCACACCGACAACCTCGTCCAGCACGGTGGCATCCCCTCGGCCTTCCCTGCCATCTTTGGGCATGAGGGCGCAGGACGAGTCGAGGCAGTCGGCAGCGCAGTCACGCGCGTCCAGGAGGGCGACAGTGTCCTCCTGTCGTTCGCGACTTGCGGCGAGTGCGCGTACTGCAAGGCGGACCGACCGGCGGGCTGCTCGCTCTTCTGGGACAAGAACTTTATGCGCGTCCGCAGCACGGCGGTCGGGGACGAGCCGGTCGGCCAGGCGGTCGCGACGGGCGACGCGGTCTACGGTGCGTCACATGCCTCGTCGGGCGAGGACTCGAATTGACTGACAGTCAGGTCTGCAGGTTCCTTCTTCGGCCAGTCTGCGTTCGCTCGGCACGCCGTCGTGAGCGAGTCGAGCGTCGTCAAGGTCCCGCAAGGAACGGACCTCGTGCAGCTTGCGCCCCTCGGCTGCGGTCTCCAGAGTGGGTGAGTCGACTCTCCACGAGCACGAGCATGTCCAACACGGTCCATATCGGGGCGAGTAAAGCTGACTCGCTGGACTCGCTCGCAGCGCTGGCGCGCTCCTGAACCAGCTCAAACCCGCTGAGAACGACTCCGTCGTCGTCTTCGGGCTCGGAGCCGTCGGCTTTGGCGCGTGCGTGTCTTATCCCGTGCCCTCGTCAACCCGCAGTCCAGCGAAAAGCCACCGCACCTGTTGCCCGCCTGACCGCCTCTGTCCCGCAGGCTGTGGGCCGCCGCGCATCTCAAGCTCCGCACGATCATCGTCGTCGACCTCGTACCCTCACGCCTCGACCTCGCCCTCTCCCAAGGCGCTACGCATGCATTCTCCGGCTCGTCGCCCACGCTCCTCGACGACATTCGCGCCGCGACGGGCGGCATCGGTGCGCAGTACGCCATCGAGGCGACGGGCGTCGCGCGCGTGCTGAGGACTGCGTGGGAGGCGATTTGCAACTTTGGGCATGTCTTGAGTGTGGGGAACCCGGGGCCGGGGACCAACGCGCCCTTCGAGTGCGTCGCTGGTCTCTTTTCTGCCCGCCCTGCCGGCGGGTCTGCGTCCAAGGAGCGTGCGACTCGCCCATTCGGCAGGTGTGCGCCGAGGAGCGTACTACTGACAGGTGTTCGGCCTGTCACGCAGCATCAACGACCAGGTCAATCAGTCGAAAACGTGGTCAGGCCTCGCCGAGGGCGCGTCCAACCCGCCAATCTTCATCCCGCAGCTCATGAGGTACGCGCGCGCTTTCCGCTGGACCCGTCCGCACAACCCGCACAACGAGCACAAGAGCCTGACCAGAGGGGCCCGACATAGGCTGCACGAGGCGGGCGCGTTCCCCGTCGAGACGATCTCGCGCGCCTACCCGGTCGAGCAGTACGAGGAGGCTTTGGCAGCGATGTGCGACTCGCCCTTACCGTCTCTCTCGACGACGTCGATGGGTGCTGACCTTGACACGCTTGTCGTCGCAGGAAGAGCGGCAAGGTCATCAAGCCCATCATCACGTTCTGACCAAGTTGCCGAGGAACCTAGACCGCAGCCCGCCCACAATAGACGTCTGCTGGACGTTCCGCAATATGATACGCTTCTGGGCTTTGCACGAAGCCCGCACAGTCGATGACACATGTCAAGCGGCGGGTCCGAGTCACGGTCCGAGTCGCTGTCAAAGCCTCGAGAGTCGGACGTTGTCGTCCTCCCATCGTGCGCGTAGGAAGTCCTCGTCAAATGCGTCTACAGCGAGAGCCAAATGCGGCGCTAAAAGCTATGTAAGGAGAGCGAGAGCGTGAACCGAGTGGGCGGCTAGACGCTATCACGGCAGCCGCGCTCAAGCGCAAGCGCCGACGGCACTCCCCACACTCCCGCCGCCGCTCTTCACCCTCGTCGCTCTGCTGCGAATGCTCTCTGCTGCTGCACGCGCTCTGCTCCACAGACCCGCCACACGCACCGCACCACAGCTCCTCTTCTCTCGCCGCACGCCTTTCACTCCTCATCAGCTCCCCTCCCCAAGATTCCTCTCCACCATGCCCACCTCCGCCATGATCCACCTCAACGGCAAGGACGTGTCTGTACCGACTGGCCTCTTTCTCGACAACGAATGGGTACGCTGCCCTGCGAGGTATAGGATGAGCGCTCGTCCGACGAGCTGACCCCCACTTGCATCCCGGTATCCCTCTCTGCCCGTCTAAAGCGCGACGCCGCCGACTCATCCACCTTCGAAGTCCTCAACCCGTCTAACGGCCAGCCTATCGCGACCGTCGCGCACGCCAAGCAGGCAGATGTTGATGCGGCTGTCGTCTCGTCGCGCAAGGCCTTCCGGACCACCTGGGGCACCAACGCCGCGCCCGAGGAGCGCGCCCGCCTGCTCAACAAGCTCGCAGACTTGATGGAGCGCGACGTGCAGTTCCTTGCCGAGCTCGAAAGCTTGAATGGCGGGAAGGGCGTCAGGATCGCGCGCGACATGGACCTCGCGGACTCGATCGCGTGCTTGCGGTGCGTCTTTTCTCACATCGCGTGGGACCCTCTGAACGAATGCCCCGAGCTGACGATAGCTTGAGCGAGCAGGTACTACGCGGGCTGGGCGGGCAAGGTCGCTGGCGAGACGATCGAGACGAGCTCGACCAAGCTCGCCTACACGCTGCTCGAGCCGATTGGCGTCTGCGGACAGATCATTCCTGTGCGTGCTTTCTCGTTCGTTGCTGTGGGAACGAGCGGTACTGACGCGGACTCGCTCTGCCGCAGTGGAACTACCCGTGCGCCTTGTCCTGTACCGCTATCCCTGCTTGGTGTGACTGACAAGGCCTGACACTCGTCGGCACAGCATCATGATGTGGGCTTGGAAGGTCGCTCCAGCACTCGCCGCTGGCTGCACGATCGTCATGAAGCCCTCGGAGCTCACCCCTTTGACAGCGCTCGCGCTGTGCAACCTCATCGTCGAGGCCGGCTACCCTGCGGGCGTCGTCAACGTCGTTCCTGGACTGGGAACCACGGCAGGAGCAGCGATTGCGAGCCACCCGCGAATCGACAAGGTGGCGTTCACGGGCTCGGTCGCGACGGGGAGGAGGATCATGGAGGCGGCGGCCAAATCGAACCTCAAGAAGGTGCGCTTTGTGGCGTGCGGAGCACGGTAAAACACGAGCTGACTAAATCCCTCGCTGACGCAGGTCACGCTCGAGCTCGGCGGCAAGTCGCCCTCGCTCGTCTTCCCGTCGGCGGACCTCGAGGAGGCGGCCAACTGGAGCGCACTCGGCATCTTCTACAACTCTGGCCAAGACTGCACCGCTGGCTCGAGGGTCTTTGTGCACGAGGTGGGCTCGTCCCTCCACTTCTCCTCGCCTGGAACTCGGAGCTGACCCAGCCTTCCGCCGCAGGACGTGCACGACGCCTTTGTCGAGAAGTTTGCCGAGAAGGCTCGCGCTTGTGCGATTGGCAACGTGCGTCCTCTCTCACGTTCCCCTCCTAGATACGACTGACGCGCGTACTGCCTTGCAGCCCCTAGACGAGTCGACCTCGTTCGGCCCGCTCATCAGCGCGCCACAGCGCGACAAGGTCCTCGGGTACATCTCTGCGGGCATCGAGCAGGGTGCAGAACTCGTCACGGGCGGCAAGAAGTGGCAGGAGGAGAACGGCGGGTTTTACATCGAGCCGACCATCCTGACAGGGTGCAAGCCGGGGATGAAGGTCGTTGAGGAGGAGGTGCGTCTGCGCTCTTCCTCTCGCGCTTCTCTCGCTTCCACTTACGAGGGAAGCACACGTGCAGATTTTTGGCCCTGTCTGCTCCATCATCAAGTTCTCGTCGGAGGAGGAGGCAATCGAGATGGCCAACGACTCGATCTATGGCCTCGCAGCAGGGTGCTTCACCTGTGCGCCCTCCGTCTGGCTCTCTCGGAGCTCGAGCTATCTGTTCTGACCTGCTCTTGCCTCTGCAGCTGACGCGAAGCAGGCCATGCGCGTGTCCAAGGCGCTGAGCGCCGGCACCGGTGCGCTTCTCTCGCCTCGAGCCCTCGCTCGCTCCTGACCGGCACCCTGACCTCCTTCCGCACGCAGTCTGGGTCAACAACTACGGCCTCCTGTCCAACGCCGTCCCGTTTGGCGGCATGCGCCAGTCCGGCATCGGCCGCGAACTCGGCAGGCAGGGCATCTACGAGTACTGCTCGAGCAAGAGCGTCCTGCACAACATTGGCGAGGAGCTCAGCTGGCCGCTGTGAGCGTGGTGCTCGAGCTAGGCCGGGGGACCGTGCCGCAGGAACGGCGCGGTCGTAGACGCCTCGCTGAGAAGGTCGGCGATGCATCTTGGGTCCACATTCCGTTCCCTCACGACGAACATACGCCCGAGAGAGTGTCTGTATTGCGATGCCGAGAGTGTCTATCGTCCGTCCGTGTGCCCTGTACCCTAGCTTCCCCTCCGTACGCTGGCGAGCTGCCCGTCGATCGAGGCGTCTGGCCGCCGCGGCAAGGGCTTGTTCCTGTTCCTTTTCGTTACGTCGATCCTCTTTGGGCGCAATCGTGCCTGCAAGCGCCTTGAGGTGAGCGAGGAGGAAAGGAGTTCGCCACTCGTCGAGAAGCGCTCACCTCCGGGTCGACACGGACCGCCTGCGCGTCGAGCACTTTCGCGCGCCGCTGAGACGCCATCGATGGAGAGAGCGAGACGAGAGATACGCGGGAGTCGCGCTTACGACGCGTGCGAGTGGAGCCGCCTCGGCCCACGTTACTGGACGGGGAGCTCCGCTTGTACTCGCCGTCAAGGAATGCAGGTCGGTGCGGCCCTTCGGATCCGAAGTGAAGCCCTCCCGAATCGTCGTGACGCGCAGAGACCTTGTTGAATAGGACAGAGGCCCGCGGAAGAGGGGACCGCAAGGGAGGCTCGACGTCAAGGTGCGGTGCCTTCTCCGTCGTCGAGCCGGCGTTGCTCAAGTCGTCCTCATTGTCGTGTCCAGCTTCGGGAGGGTTGCTGCTGAGCGGGCAGTTCGGTGATTGCTCTCGCGCCTTGAGCACGACCTGCAGCGAAGGAAAGTCAGCGCGTCCCGGTCGAGTACGGCGATACGGTGTGAAACGCACTGGCTTGTGGTCAACGCGGCGCTCCTGGGCGTGATACCTTGGGTCGACGTTGCTGGGGCCAGTCTGCAGCAAAGGCTTCAGTCATTCTGCGCGCTGCAGCCGAGGACAAGAGCTCGTACCGAGACGAAGAGTTTGCGAAGCCTCTTGAGAAAGCGAACCATGGCGGCGAGGTGCGAGCACACAAGAGTTCAAGCGAGGACGACGAAAGGGAAGCAGAAAATCGCAAGGGAAGACGAGGGATCAGGAGAGGAGGACGCACGGACAGGAGTCTGGTCCGTCGATGAGGCACGAAGTCCGCGGAGGGTCCGTGAACCCCTGAACGGACGCCGGACAGGAGACAGCGGACGGCGGCGCCCGAGTCTCCTGAGCTCTGCAGGCCGTCACCGAACGTCCGGCAATCGCTCGGCAGAACGGGGAAACTCACCACTGAATGCAGGAGACGGGGAGGGGGAACGCACAGCCGAGGGGCGGAAAAGGACAGGGAGGGAGGGAACGACAACACGCAGCAGTCTCCTGGGGTACACAGGGAGGTCTATCAACTGTACAACGAGCAAGCGAGACCCGCACTGACGGGGAGATTGCCCACCCCGCGAGCGCCACAATTCCTCACAGCACCTTCATCCTCCCCGCGAGTCCAAGCACCGCCTTGCCCGCCCACCCGCCGCGCGTCACCCCGTCACTCGGCGAAGGAGGAGGCACCGGCACCGACATCCCCTCGTTGTGGATGCCGCCGCCGGGCACGACCTGGTCCGGCCCCGTCGCACTGCGCTGGCGCACCATGCGCGGACGGACGTGCGTCGACGAGGGCTCGAACGGCGAGAGGAGCGCCTCGGAGGGCGACATGGGCATCATGCCTTCGTGCGGCGTGCCGACGAGAGTTGGCGACGGGCCGGGCGACAGGCTCGACAGGTACGCCGACTGGAGCGAGGGCGACGAGACAAAGTTGCGCAGCGGGCGCGTGGTCGTCGTGGTCGTCGTCGTAGGCGCGAGGACGGGTGAGGGGATGCGCGTCGTCGAGACGCTGTCGTAGTATCGGTAGTCGGACTCGGGCGTCTCGTAGACGGGGAGGTACGACGGGCTCTCGCTCGAGGAGAAGCTGTCCGAGTAAGGGGCCGTCCGAACGGGCGAGGACGCGCGCGGCGTATGCGACGAGTTGCGCGTGCGGTGTGCGTCTCCGGTGGTGTGCACGCTTGCGTCTGCGGCGCCTGCCTTGGCAAAAGCTGCGTCCGAGGAGCGAACGTCAGTCCCGTGTCGAGCTATCAAGCGAATTCGCCGGGCCACTAACCGATGATGCCCTTGACGGTTGCCTCCCTTCAGGTAGAGAGGCAGATGTCGCAAGTTGTCAGCGGTGCAACCAAAGAAGCACAGGGACCGAGCGACACACCAGCCGATCGAGAGAGCTTCTCCCGCGCCCTTCAGAATCCCCACCTCGCGCTCAATCTCGACGAGACCCTCGAGGAATGCTCCGAGGATTATTGCGAGGCGCTGGTGGATCGAAAAGCGCTCGTCGAGGTAGAGGAGGATGGCGAAGAGCGTCTGGAGGCAGGCAAGGACGAGGCCGGGGATCTGCGAGTGTGTCGCTCGTGGGTCAGCCGCCGGTCGTGCACAGATCGGTACTCGAGCACTCACAGGAGATGCCCTGACCGCGTGTGCTGTGCGAACCGCCCCCGAGACGACCCAGTCTCTCCACTCGGCTGCAGACGACACCTGCTGGACCGGAGCCCCAGAGCCGCGCTCGTCCGAGTATGATGCGCCGTGGACTCGCTGCTGCTGTTGTTGTTGTTGGGTGACCTCCATCGCTGCGAGGATCCAGCGCGGCACCTCGACGGCGACAGGCTCTCCGCAGGCGGTGCAGTTGGTCGACAGGTTGAGTGCGGCGGCGGGAGCCGGAGGAGGAGGAGGTGGCGGGCGGTGCTGCATCCTGCGCTCCAGCTCGAGGTGCTGGTGCTGGCCGGAGGACCTGCGCGGCATCATGGCGGAGGCGGGAGGAGGGGGCGGGCCGTCTCCGAGTCGGGAGAAGAAGGTCGTGGCTGAGCTCGAGGACCGCGACTCTGGGGCGCGGGTGGTGGACGAGGTAGGTGACAGGAAGAAGGCCAAAGCAGGGAGCATGGCGAGGGGCGACTTGGCGTGGAGCAGGTCCATCCGCCCAAGAGTGTTGGGCGAAGGTCGGCGGACTCAAGGGGTGTTGGTCCGGAAGGCTTGAGGCGACTTTGTAGCGCGAACGTGGACTGAGAGTCTCCAGTGCCTGCTCGTGCAGACGGGCAGGATGAGGTGTGCGGGCAAAGGAGGCGAGCGAAAAGTCGGGGGGCGGATAAGCACGAGTCGCCCGTTTCACGTGCTTCCGAGGTTGGTCGGGCCTTCCTCCCTTGGAAACGTGCGCCACTGCAGATCCTGGGCAACCTCGCCGTGCGCGTGCAGCCCCCTCGGGCTGCGGCCATTGGGAACGACCTGCGCTCACTGACAAGGGCGCACACCGTGCGCTTCGACGACAGGGTTGCGAGTTTGCAAGTTGCGTTCTAGCGAGCGGAGGTGCTACAACGGTGCGTGCGAGGGACAAGAGAACAGAGTATGGACGAGATGTCTATGTACAATGATTGGAGGGGAACGTGTAAAGGACGAGCGAGGGGAGGGATGCGGAAGAGGAGGAGAGGGCGTGGAGTGGGCGGGCGGAGGAGAGCGAGGAACCGCGGAGGCCGCGTGGACGGCGACGGCTCGCTCGACGGCGCGAGCTACAACGCCAACCGCCTACTGCACGGCGTAGCGACTCCTTGCGCGGAGGCGGTGGCCGTACTTGAAGAGGAACTGCGCGCGAGTCACAAGGTGAGCCAAAACCGCTCGCAGCTGGCACGCAACTAGAAGGAAAGACGCACGAAGAGCGGGATGATGAAAAGAATGTTGAGTCCGGCCAACAGGGAGCACGCTGGCCCGACGCCGAGGTTGTGGAAGAAGGGGGCGCCGAACAGGCTGCGCGTGCGCGATGAGAGGTCAGCTTGACGGGTCATGGCGGACACAGCGCACGTTCGACGGGCCACCAAGGGGCACAGAGAGGGAGACGCACGGGAACCCAGCAGCCATCGAGCTGCGGAAGAGGTCGTTGCCGGCGAGGACCGACGCGGCCTGCGCCGGGTAGGCGATTTGGAGGTACAGGAGGATGCACTGGAAGGCGCAGAAAATGCCGGGGAAGTACAGCGCCGCGCCGATCGTCGGGCCGATCCAGTGCGTGTCGGGGCTGTTGCCCGTCCAGCCAAAGATGAAGAGGCTGACGGGGATGATGGGGACGGCGAAGAGGGCGAGGCGGAGGCGCTCCTCGGCGGGCAATTTCCAGTCGTTCTTGTCCTCCTTCGGGATCAGGTACCACTTGTGGTAGAGCATGTACGCTGTCAGGGTCATGGCGCCGGTGACGAGGAAGGCGAGGAAGGGCAAGGTCGAGACGCCGAGGTTGAAGCCGTGGTACTCGGAGAAGACGATGGGGAACGCCTGCAAGGAGCCCAGCTTAGTAAGCGAACAACGAGTCAACAGGGCTGCGAGCCGAAAGCGGCGCACCTCGAACCACAGGTAGAAGACAGCCTGCGCGGGTTGAGAAGGTCAGCGCTTGGTCCTCGTTCACGCGCTCCAAAGAAAGACGCACGTAAAGAAGTCCGATGTAGACGTTGGAGTAGAGCACAATGGGCTCCATCGAGAGGCGGAAGGCCATCTTGATCTGGTTCGTGCCCATGCGCAGGACTGACTGGCCCTCGGGGTTCTCGAGCTCCCAGCGCGTCTTGATGAGGTTGTTGCCCGTGAGTTTGCGGAGGCGCTCAGCACGGCGGAGGAGCAGGGTCGGGGCGTAGGTCTCGGGCAGGAAGAAGGTCTGTGCGCAAGCGGGGGATGTCAATCAGCTTCTCGTAAGGCGACGACGCGAGAGACGGGATGGCGACCCACGAAGACGATGAGACCAAAGCCCGACATCCAGAGCAGCTCGTAGATCGGCCAGCGCCAGCCTTTGTTCATTGCGGCGAAACTTGCGACGACCGGACCTGATGACAAGGGAGAGGAGCGTCAGCTTCTCCGATTCCCGTGTCCGTCGTTGCGGGCGCATGCACGGTGCGAAGTCCCGCACAAAGTGCAGCGAGAGATAGAAAGAGAGGCAGGACGCACCGAGAATGGGACCGCACACTGCGCCGACAGCCCACACACCCATGGCGTAGGGGAGGTGTCGCGGCGAGAAGAGGTCGGCCATCGACGCTCCGCCGGTTGCGAGGATGGGGGACCCAACGAAGCCCGTAAGGAAGCGGAAGATGAGCAGGCATGTGAGGTTGGTTGGCTTGAGGATGGGCGCCTGGAAGAGGGTGAAGAGGAAGATTGCTGCCCAGTAGACGGGGTTGCGCCCGAGATGCGGCGTCTCTTGGAGAGGAGAAAAGAACACTGTGCGAAGCAGCGGAGGTCAGCTATGCTCTGGCAAGGGGCACGAAGGCGCGCCACAGCAAGGAAGGCGAGGGAGGCGTCGCCGAGGCGACCACCCCCTCGTCTACCGTGCTCTGAAGCTGCGCGACGGAAGCGTCAAAGAGCTTACTGGGTCCAATTCCGTATCCCACAATAAATAGCGAAAGTCCTAGGACCGTGACGACCAGGGCGACGCCGTACTCCTCTGCAAGTCCCTGCTCCGAGGGAGTGTAGATCTGGCGGCGACGTGGGGATGTCAGCGCTTTGAGCATAGAGTCGTGATTCGAGGAGTTGTAGTGACGCACAGCACTGCCGATGTAGACCACGGTCGTCATGAGGGCGATCTCGCCGGCAACAAAGTTGCGCTTGCGGCTGGACCAGCAGCTGTGGGTGCGCGTGCTCGAGGTCAACGGCAAGTCCTACACGGCAGCGATGACGCCGGCGAAACAGCATCTCGCGAGAGTCGAGCATTTGGTCGAGCCAGCGTCAAAGGCCGGCACGAGGCGACGAGGACGAGGGGAGAGCAGCAAGGAGAGAAGAGACGCACTAGGGGCTGAGCTGGTCGTCCTCCTCAAAGCCGACGAGGTACTGGTACTTGTCGATCAAGTCCTCGTCGAGAGCCTTCTTGGGGTCGGCAGTGCCCGGGTGCTGCTCCTTCTCGCGTCGGCGCCGCTCCTCGTCCTCACCGTTGCCGTCGCCCTCGAGGTCACGCTCGCCGCCTGCACGCTTTCGCTTCTCCTGCGCACCGTCCTCGCGGTCGCGCTTCTCCTGGTCCGTCTCGGACGTGCGCTTGATGGGCGAGTCGGCGTTGACGAGCGTGGCGGCGTCGACCGACTTGCGGCCGGCGGTCGTGCGCTCCTCCTCGCCGCTGCCGCCGAGCGTCTGCTGCGAGTCGCGCGACGGGCTGTGGTTGTCGTCCCGCAGGAGGTACTTCTTCGGGACGACGTAGTCGGGCATCTCCTCCGGGTAGCGGAAGAGACGCTTGCCCGAGAGGTAGTGCATGACCTGCCCGAACGGCGCGTCGCGCAAGAGAGCGGCGACCATGCTGCAAGCTGGGCTGAAGGGTCGAACGTGTGGGTCGAGTGTCGAGAGATAGAGAGAGGAGCAGAGCCCGGAAGCGAGAGAGAGGGGCCCGAGTTGCGCGACAAAGTGGAGGAGGACAGGACCCGCCCTTTCGGTCCCCAGCTGGACCGCGACAGTGCTTGAGCGCAACGTAATGCAGCCCCGCAAGAAGCGACATCGCGACGGCTTGGCCCAGAGATCGCGCGCGCTCGTGCATCGGACTCTGTGTCCGCCGTCGCGCGAAACGACGTCGACGTTGACGGTCGCTCGAGGCCGAATTGGCTCGAAATGGCGCGGAGGCCGAGACAGCCTGGCAAGGGGTCACCCTCGCGCGTCGGATCCGATGCGCGCTGCCAGCTCCAGCATGCGCGGACCGGCTCGATCGCAAGCGAGCCGTCGAGAGACCTGCGTTGCCTTCGATCTCGACCTGCACAGGTCGGGCCGTAGATGTCGCGAGCAAAGGTCAAGTGAAGCGGGATGAGCGGGTTGACCAGCTGGCCCGGGCGGCGACTCGCGCGCTGCTCCAGGGATCAGCTGCTCGCCCGGCAGTGCTGCTGTGCTCGCCCGACCGCTTTGTAGCTGGCGGCGCGGCAGGGGGAGCGGGGAGGAGTTGAAGCCAGGAGGCTGCCGTCGGTCCGCGGCTTCGACGTCTGATCTGCCCCATCGCCCGTGCTTCCAGCTTGCTTGTTGCACGACGCTGCACCCAGACTCTGCTGCTGCACCCTGCTGCCAGTCCAGCCCTCTGCAGCTCCTCAGGCCTCGTCGCTGTTTTGCCCCTCCCCCACCTCCTCCTCCCTCCCCCTTCCCCTTCCCCACCTCCAGCCAGCTCCCGCACCCTCGAGGCATGAGCGCCGTCACCACCCACAACGCCGAATCTCCCGGCCCCTTCCTCACGCAGGCCGTCCTCGCCCCGCCAGGCTCGACGCTGTACGTCTCGGGCCAGTGCGCCGTCGACCCGAAGACGGGCAAGTGCGTCGAGGGCACCGTCGCCGACAGGACGACCCAGGTGCTCAAGAACTTGGCAGAGGTGCTCAAGGCCGGGGGAATGGACCTCGGAGACGGTGCGTCGCTTCGGCGCAGACGAAACTCCTCGAGGCTGACCTTCGTTCGCTTGCTCGCTGCCTCGCTCGCCCGGACCCGCCCGCCAGTCGTCATGGTCAACGTCTACCTGACGAACCACGCCGAGGACATGGAGCCGATGAACGAGGCCTACATGCGCGCGTTTGAGGGCTTCTCGTCGCCCATGCCGGCGCGCACCTGCGTAGGAGGTACGCCGTGTCCTGCGTCGCTCGCGCGCTTCTCACTCGCTCATGCTTCGCCCTCCGCCAGTGTCCCACCTCCCTCTGGACACGGACGTCGAGATCTCCTGTGTGCGTCGCGGCCGTCTGAAGCTGAAATCGCTCGCCCGGTGCTGACCACGAATTCCTTTCCCGCGCAGGTTGCCGTCAAGCGCCCTGCAGCGTAGCGCCCATGCTGCAATCGCACCCTCTCTGTATCACTCTCTGCAGGCCACACATACGGCAAGGAATCGAAAAGGACTGCTCATTTTCGTTGGTTGCATCCGGCGCGTCAGACTCAACGCCGGGTCATCAATCGGGTCCCAGCCTCCCCTCTGGCTCACTTGCCCGTCAGCTTGTTGATGATGGCTTCGCCCGAGAGCATCAGGTTGTCCTTCATCGCCGCCGCGTCCGCGTCGACCTCCATCCACCCCGCCGCCTCGAGCGTGAGGCCCTCTTCCTGCTCGCCACCACGCGCCAGAGCCCTCGTCGGTCAGCGCTCGTCCTCACCGCAGGGCAGCGAACAGGACAACTTCGAACGCACCTGGATGTACTGGGCGACGGAGAACTTCATCCGGTCCTTGAGGTCGGCCTTGCCCGTGAGGGGGAAGTCCTTGTTCTGCGGGCCGGCGTACGACGAGGGCTCGCGCGCGGCGAGGAAGACGTAGCGGTGCTTGCTGCAGAGCGGAGGGGAGACGGAGCAGGACAGGCGAGTTGGAGCAATGAGGGAGCGTCAAGTGGGAAGGTCAGCACCTCGTCCCCTCCCTTTAGTCTCGCGTTGCGAGGAAGGCACGCTCGACGCACCCAGTCCCGTACGCAGGGCTCGGCGGCACATAGTCGTTGCGCGCGCCCGCCTGCGAGCTAATGACGACGCGCCCACTCGTCCCCTCGAACTTGACGCCCGTCTCGAACCAGTGGCGGACCTGGCCTGAGAACTGCGCGAGTGTGTGAGAGTCGGTGTGTGTTAGCGCGTGCAATGGAGAGGAAGGGGACGAGGGCAAGGGAGGAGGAGAGAGAGCGAAGACAAGACGCACGGTGTCGTTGCGCTTGAGCAGGTCCGGGTCGACCATGAAGAGCGTGTAAGTCGCGTCCGTGTCCTGCAGCCGTCGCCACGTCAGCTGTTTGACCCTGTGCCTAACACTGCACCCGCCTGAAGCAAACGAGAGCGAGTCGCGAGGACGCACCGCCTCCTTGAACTCGAGCTCCGGCTGGGCGAGCGTCCCCGCGCGCGGGATCGCCTCCCCCTTGGAGACCGTGTGCTCCGGGTAGTGCACCACGAGCGGGCCCTTGAGGGACGAGGCGAGCGACGAGGGGACCACGTCCTCGATGATGGAGGCGGTGCGGAGCGCGGCGGTTTGCTCGAGGGCGGAGGGCGACATTCCTTGTGCGTGTTTGTTGCGTGGGCGGCTTGTGGGGGTGCGGTGTGCGGTAGAGTCTGTGCAGAGGCAGGAAGCAAGAGAAGGAGCAGGAGCGGAAGCAGAGACGCTCAGCGAGGCGAGAGCGAGACGCGTTGAGGTCACAGCACCGAGCCTCCTCCGAGCCGGCGCACGCACGTGCGGCGAAGTCGGTCTCCCGAGACAGAGCAGTACAGTGACACGATACCCAAGGCGATGGAGATGCAGACACAACAAAGGATGCGAGGAAAAGAATACAAACCACTCGTGAGGGAATAAGTGAGAGAAGAGAGGCCCGCGTCGGGTCAGAGGGGCGTGGGGTCGCAGACGAGCTCGACGGGGACGTCCCGGATGGCGCCCTCGTCGTCGTCGAACGTGAGGCGGTAGATGCGCTGCACCTCCTTCTTCTGCTTGTCGTCGGTACCGGGGCGTCTCAGTCTCAGCGCTGCGAGGGGCTAGCCCCAGAGGCCAGGGCGAAGGGAAAAAAGAGAGGGCAGGGCGCACCTTGCCCGCCCCGGTCGAGAGCGCATGCGGGCCACTCGCGATCACGGCGCGGTAGAAGCTCGTCGTCTCGGGGTAGCACGCGAGGACGTACGTCCCCGGCGAGAAGTCGTAGTCCGGGTAGGTGCGCGGGTCGCCCTTTTCCGGGAGGGGGATGATCGACTTGAGGGTCGTGTTCCACTTGCTGTGCAGGGCGGGGGTGTCAGCTCTTGTAAGAGGTGAGCGGAGGAGAGGCCAGGACGTACCCGCCTTCGGGCGTCGGGTTGGCCGGGTCGTAATCGACGTCCTCGACCGTGTACCTGCGCAACGCGCTCCCCATCGCTTCGTCAGCTCCCTCACGCCCCGCGCAGAGAGAGAGAGAGAGAACCCCCCAGCCCGCACCTGTTCTTGTCCCCCTGCAAGCACATGACGACCCTCCCAAGGATGTAATTGTCCAGCGCGCCCGCCGGCCCGACCGCCCCTCCCGCACCTGCCGCGCCCCCCACGGCCCCAGCGCCGCCCTGCCCCGGCCCAGGCGGCTTCTTCGCCTCCTTGACGGCGATGGGCCGACCAGGTCGGAGCGGCAACTGCGCGACGAGGGCCTCTTTGCGCGCTTTGAGCGTCGTGGGAGCGCCAGAGGAGGAGGCTTTCTTGGAGGAGGAGGGAGGTGCGGGGGCGATGGGCGTCGGGTTCGTCGCGGAGGCGGGGAGCAAGGGGGGTGGTTTGGACGTGTGCGGGCCGGGGGCGGCGCCCTGGCGCGGGAGGGGCGGCGGGTGGAGGGGCGGCGAGCCGGCGTGCGAGGGGAGCAGGGGGGAAGCGGCGGCGCTCGAGGCCGGGGACGCGGCGCGCGAAGACGCGTCGGCTTTGGTGCGCTTCTTGTGTTGGGTCTTCTTCACTGCGGACCGGAACGCAACGGGAGAAAGGTGAGTGAGGGAAGCGGGACAGGGGGGAGGGGGACGCACCGGCTGCGACGTCTGCGGGAGGTGGAGGGACCTGCGCGGCGTCGATCGCGTCGAGCAAATCCATCGCAACGTCGAGCTGGCTGTCGTGTGCGCGCGTGCGGGACGAGCCGTCCTCGCGAGTTCAGTGCCGGAGTTCGCCAGGGAGACGGAGAGACGACGCACCGGAACTCTGCCTCCGTGAGCTCGTCAATCCGGTCATACACCCTCTCCAGCTCGCCCCTGACGTCCTTGCCCCCCGCAGTCTGGGCCTCGAGCTCCGCCTGGAGCGCATTGGCGTCGCGGAGCGTCTGGCTGATGGCCGCGCTGTGGGTTAGGTACGCCTGCAGTTGGGCGCGCAGCTGGGCCGTCAGGTCGGTGGCGACTGCGGAGGGGCCCATGAAGGCGGGCGGGGCTCGAGCAGGCGGGCGGCGGATCAGTGAGGAGAGGTGGGCGAGGAGGAGGCCAGGGGACGGAGGCGGTGTCGACAGCGGCTCTCGCACTCTCGAACCAGGGCTGGACTCGCGGAATATGCTCCGACGAGACGAGCATGCCGAACAGAGACGCGCGTTCACGGAATCACGCATTCGGGTTGCCCAGGGACCCCCTTCGTTTTCTGCCCTCGCCCTCGCCCTCGCTACACACATAACGACTCCTCCCGACTTCGGGGTTCTATCCACCGCTCAGATGCCCTCTGCAGGTGAGAGACGACAAGTCAGCAACTAGGCCTCGGGAGGACGCAGAGAGGGAGAGAGTAGCGCACCCTCGAGCTGCTGGTTGAGGCGAGCGACGCGCGACGCGACCGAGAGGTCGATCGTCTTGTCGCCAAAGTCGACGACGAGGCCGCCGAGGACAGCCTCGTTGACGCGGTTCTCGATGACGAGGTTCTTGCCCGCGGCGGCGACCTGGGAGCTCTTGAGCGAGTCCTCGATGCGCTTCTGCAGGTCCTTGTCGAGCGGGACGGCCGACGTGACGACCACCTTGACCTCTCCGCGGTGGGCGCTCATGATCTCGAGGAAGCCCTCGACGACCTTGTCGGTCTCGTACAGGCGGCCGTTCTCGCTCAGGACGGCAAACAGGTTGCGGGTGAGGTCGGACGCGCCCTTGGGGGACGCGGCCTTGAGGAGGGCGTCGATGCCGGCCGTGCGGTCCTGCGACGACAGGATCGGGTTGGCGAGGAATTCGTGGATCTTGGCGTCGGTGCCGACGGTCGACTTGACGCCCTTGAGGTCGGCCTCGACCTGCGAGAGGGCGCTGAGGTGGTGCGACGAGAGGTCGTCAGTCGGGGTCCGGGGGGTCCGGGGGTCGGGGAGAGAGGAGGAGCAAGGCGGTTTGGACTCACTTGCCCTTGGCGGCGGCGGTGAAGAGGGCGCCGGCGTACTTGCCCGCGAGGCCTGCGAGGAAGGGAGGGGGGACCGATGGGGGGAACATGTGAGGAAGGGGACTCGAGGGAGAGGGAGACAAGGGGGAGGTAGGGCGTACCCTGGACCTGGATGGGGGGAGCCTGCAGGCGGGTGGGACAACGGGAGAGGGTCAGTGGGGTGCAGGCGACCGGGTGAGGTCGTGGATGGGAGAGGGGAGAGGGTACAGGGGGAGGGGCAAAGAGAGACGCACGGTCGAGGCCGAGGCCTGGGTGGCGTACGAGCGGACAGCCTGGACAGCACGGCGGGAGAACATGGCTGGCTGCTAGGGTAGAGTGGGACGAGAGAGGGGGGGGGGGAGGGCCAGGGGGGAGGGGAGCAGCTTGTCCGCGGACTCGGTGGCCGCGAGCTCTGAGCCTGCCCGCTCCGCTCCCCCTCCCCCCCCTGTGTCGCTCGCTCTCTCTGCGTAGGTCACTCCCACCAGAGACACCACCCCTACCGTGTGAGCCACCACCCTCTTCACTCCCCTCCGCCGCCCCCCCTTCCCCCAGCCGCCGCCCTGCGTTGGCCCTTTGTCGACCACCCCTCGTCGATGCGAGGAATATCCTTGCGCTCCTCATACCACCCGCCACCGCCTCCTAGGGCCACTAGTGGCACCTCGATCCTCCGCAAGTCGCCCATGTCGAGACACCGAGGGGCACCTACACCCTCCCAAGGGCTTGCGACGCGAGCACGACCACCCCGTCACTCCCCCTGTGCTCCTCCTCGAGGACAACCCCATCTCGCCCCACTCTCCCTCGGGCGTGCAGCCACTCATAACAGCATCACCCCTACTCTTGACACGGGTCTACGCGAGGGGACACGCGCTGACCACTCCCGTCACCTCACTCGCAGCCTCGCATGTCGTCCTTCTTCCGCAGCGCCGCCGACTCGGACAGCTCGTCGTCGTCGTCGTCGTCCGACGAGGAAGAGCTCCGCTCCTCGGGCTCCGACTCGGACTCGGACGCCCCCCAGACCAAGAAGGCCCCCGCCGCCGCTGCCTCGGCCGCCGGCGCAGCCAAGCCCCGTGGCCGCTTCCTCAAGAAGGCCGGCTCGGGCTCGTCCTCGTCCTCGTCTTCGTCGTCCGAAACCGACAGCGACTCGGACAGCGACTCGGACTCGGACGACGACGCGCCCGCGCGCCCGAGCGCCGCCGCCGCCGCCGCCGAGGGGGCCAAGAAGCCCGCCGGGTCGCGCTTCCTCAAGGGCGCCGCGTCGGACGACTCGGACGACAGCGACGAGGACCGCCCGGCCGTCGTCAAGTCGGCAAAGGACAAGCGCAACGACGAGGTTGACGCGTGCGTCAAGGCCATCGAGAACGGCGCCAAGATCAACGACTGGGTCGCCATCTCGAACGGTCCGTCCTTGCTCTCCCCTCGCCGTGTCTGCGCCACTCACTCACCCCGTCGACGGCACACACACGCACGCACACGCAGAGTTTGACAAGGTGGGCCGCCTCGTGCAGCGCATGACGTCGGACCCGATCCCCATCAGCTTCTTCCGCATCCTCGCGTCGCTCGACGGCATGGTCGCCGCGGCCCAGGGCAACAAGAAGAAGATGAACGCGACCAACTCCAAGGCGCTCAACTCGATGAAGCAAAAAGTGAAAAAGACGCAGCGCGAGCACGAGGCGAGCCTCGCGCGCTACAAGGCCGACCCGGAGGCGTTCGAGCGCAGCCTCGCCGCCCCTGCCGCCGCCGCCGCCGCCGCGTCCGCGCCGACCCCGAAGAAGGCCGCCAAGGGCCCGCTCGCCGTCGCGCCCGACGCCGACGACGACGACGACGGCTTCGAGACGGTCGGCGCGGCCAAGCCCAAGTCGGGCGCGGCCGCGGCGCAGGCCCAGGCCCAGGCGTCGTCGGACGGCATCTACAAGGCGCTCGCCGCTGTGCTCGAGGCCCGCGGCCGCAAGAACACGGACCGCGGGGAGCAGATCCGCACGCTCGAGGGCCTGCTCGCCGTCGCGACGACGACGTACCAGAAGATCCGCGTCATCCTCGCCTTGATCGCGGCGCACCTCGACTACAACCCGGCGGCCAACACGCACATGCCGCTCGAGGCGTGGTCGGCCGCGCGCGAGCAGCTCGACGCGCTCCTCGCGCTCTTGCTCGCCGACCGCAGCTACGACGTGCGCGAGGAGGCGCCCGACTACGACGACCAGGTCGAGCGCACCCCGTCCGAGTCGGAGCCCGTCGTCGTCGTGCGCGGGAGCGTCATCTCGTTCGTCGACCGCCTCGACGACGAGTTCACCAAGAGCCTGCAGAACCTCGACCCGCACGCGGGCGAGTACATCGACCGCCTCAAGGACGAGCGCATCATGTACGCGACGATCGTGACGGCCCAGGTCCACTTTGAGCGCATGGGCGCCTCGGGCCAGGAGCACCTCGACCGGGTCGTCATGCGCCGCCTCGAGCACATCTACTGCAAGCCCGACGCCGTGACGCGCGCGCTCGAGGCGAGCTTGCCGTCGATCGCGAGCCAGTCGGCCATCTGGGCCTCGTCGACCGAGTCGTCTAGCACGTCGTCGTTCTCGGCGCTGGCGCTCGTGCGCGCGCTGTGCATCCGCCTGTACAAGACGGCCAACTCGCTCCTGCGCACGCGCGCCATGCTGTCGCACATCTACCACTACGCGCTCCACGACGACTACTTTACGGCGCGCGACATGCTCCTCATGTCGCACCTCCAGGACACGGTCGGCAACGCCGACGTGCAGACCCAGATCCTGTACAACCGCACCGTCGTCCAGGTCGGCCTGTGCGCGTTCCGCCTCGGCCTGATCCGCGAGGCGCAGAGCACGCTCCAGGAGATCTTTGCGACCCAGCGCGTCAAGGAGCTCCTCGCGCAGGGGGTCCAGGCGCAGCGCTACACGACCCTGACGCCCGAGCAGGAGCGCGCCGAGCGCGCGCGCCAGCTGCCCTTCCACATGCACATCAACCTCGAGCTCCTCGAGGTCGTGTACCTCGTGTCGTCGATGCTCCTCGAGGTGCCCCTCATGGCCCAGGCCGGCGGCGACCCGGAGCAGCTCAAGAAGAAGGCCGTGTCGCGCACGTTCCGGCGCATGCTCGACTATGCCAACCGCCAGGTCTTTACGGGCCCGCCGGAGAACAAGCGCGACCACGTCATGCAGGCCACCAAGGCGCTCCAGCAGGGCGACTGGCAGAAGTGCGTCGACCTCGTCCACGCCATCAAGGTGTGGGGGCTCATGCCCAACGAGAAGGAGGTCAAGGACATGATCACGCGGTGCGCCTCTCTCTCTCTTCTCCGGAACTCGTTCAGTGAGCTGACCCTTCGTTGCTCAATGCCGCGACCGCTCGTCGCCGCCCTCAGCAAGATCCAGGAGGAGGGCCTCCGGACATACCTCTTCACGTACGCGCCGCACTACTCGTCGCTGTCGCTGTCGCACCTCGCGACGACCTTCTCGCTCCCGCTCTCGGTCGCCACGTCGCTCGTGTCCAAGATGATCTGGACCGAGCAGCTCGACGCCAAGCTCGACCCGGTCACGCAGGTCGTCGTCCTCCAAGCCGAGGCCGTCTCGCCCCTGCAGCGCCTCGCGACCCAGCTCGTCGACCGCGCGGCCCACCTCGCCGACACAAGCGAGCGCTACCTCGATGCCAAGCTCCAGGCGGGCGAGCCCCGCGACGAGGGCGCGGGCGGGGGAGGAGGAGGAGGAGGCGCGCAGGGCGCCGGGCAGGGCGGCAAGGGCGGGGAGCGCGGAGAGCGCGCGCCGCGGAGGGACGGGGGCGAGAGGCGCGGGGGGAGGGGCGGCGCACGGGGCGGACGAGGGGGCCGCGGTGGGGGCGCGGCGAGGCAGTTCAACCAGGGTCACCTGGGAAGGTCGATCAAGGTCTAGGCGCGCGCGCGCGCGCGACGGTGCTTTGTGGGCGGGGGAGGGAGGCTGTTTTGCGCGCGGACGGCGCGGGTCGACGGGAACCCTTGGACCCCCCCTGGCCGTCTAGAACTTGTACTGCAGGATTCATGTCGCTTTCTCTCTTGTGCTTTCTCCGCCTTTGTAGAGTAGAGGGAAGCGCGCCGGACGAGACGGAGACTCGATGCGCGGTCGACGTTGCTCGCTCGCTCGCTCAGCATGACGACGACGCCGGACTCCGCGCGCCCCTCTCTCTCCCGCTCCCTCTACTCTCTGAGTCTGACGCTCGCCCGCACGCCATGCCCACCACCACTCTGCCTCCCGAGCTCATCAGCGCGTGCCTGCAGTCTCTCGACCCCGCCGACCCGCTCACGATCCCCACCTTGGTCGCTGCCGCGCTCGCCAGCTCGGCCCTGCACGCCCTCGCCACCTCGTCCCTCCTGTGGCGACCCATCGCAGACGACCGCTACCACAGGCACCGCCCTCCGTCGACCCTCGCGGGCGCCCCACCCTTCCCCGCTGAGGCCTTTGCCTACGTCGCCTGGCGAGCCCGCAAGGACCTCCGCGCGCGCTCGCTCGCACGCGACTTGCAGCGACCCCGGCAGCGCCTCCTCCTCGCACACGAGCTGCGCACCGGCCTCGGCATCGACGTCGTCGAGAGCCCGCTCTGTGCCCCCGAGGCCTTCACCGAGCGGTCCCGCCCCGAGAGCTGGCTCTCGCTGCGGCACTGGGCGGGCCAGCAGCGCAGGCTCCTCCTCCGCGACGAGGCCATCGGCGTCTGGCGCGGGATCGCCGAGCGCGACGCCCGGGGCGCCGAGGACCCGGACGACTTTGAGCGCGGGTTGGGCGCGTTCGCTGCGTTCAGGGGGCTCGACCCGGCGAGGCTCGCGAGGGAGAGGTACGACCTCGAGAGGAACCACCCGCGGTTGCTCGAAGAGGCGAGGACACTGCCGTTCGAGGGCGCGAGGCGGCTCGAGTGGCTCGGGAGGGAGGTGTGCGAGTACCTGGCCAGCATCGGGCTCAGGAAGGCGCGCGAGGGGGCCTTTCACAACCTCGGTGCGTGCCCATGAGTGACGGGTGCCCCGGCTGCTTCTTCCCCAGAGTGCTGAGACGCAGTTCCCGCGCACAGACAACCACTACGTCGAGCTGGTCTGGCGACGAGCGGCGTCCCCCGACCCGAACGACAACGAGGGCACCCTCCCCATGACGCTCGTCTCGGTCTTCTGCTCGCTCGTCAACCGCCTCCCCGTCGCGCGCGAGCTCGGCCTCCGCGCCAGGCCCGTCGGGTTCCCCGGCACGCTCCTCGCCATGCTTCGCTACGAAGGCGAGGGCGAACGCGAGGGCACCGACGGACAGGGCGTCTACGTCGACGTGTACAGCGAGAGGATCCTCGGCGTCGATGTCCTGCGCGACATGCTCCAGCGCATGGGCCAGCCCCCGTCGGACGAGTTCCTGCAGCCGGCCACGGCGCGAGAGATGGTGCGTCCGCTCTTGTCGGGGTACCCTCACTTGATCCTTCACTTGCTGACTGACTCGGCAACCGAACGCTGGCGCGCGCGCAGTGCCTCCGCGTGGGGCGCAACATCCTGACGTCGATCCGCGCCGGCGACCAGGCGATCGGGGTCCCCATCTCGCACGAGACGGCCACGGCGTCGCTCTACTCTGTCGCGCACGCCCTCTTTCTCCTCACCGAGCCGCGACTCTCGACCGACCCCTCGACGCCCGTCGTCGGCCGCGGGACCGAGCAGTTCGCCGAGTGGGTGAGCTCGCTCGTCCAGTCCGAGTTCCCCCTCGACGTGTCGCACCTCGAGGCGTCGGTCGCGCCCGTCCTGTCCCCGCTCATGCGGCACACGATGCTCGAGCTGTGCGCCGCCATCAAGGACGAGGACGCGTCTCCTCCAGAGCCCAAACTCGTCAACGGCTCGATCAAGTGGCGCATCGGGCACGTCTTCACGCACCGCCTCTTTGGGTACGACGCGGTCGTGCGCGGGTGGGACTACACGTGCGAGGCGTCCGAGCAGTGGATCCGCCAGATGCGGGTCGACACGCTCCCGTTCGGCAGGCACCAGCCGTTCTACCACGTCGTCGTCGCAGACGGCAGCGCGCGGTACGTCGCCCAGGAGAACGTGACCGACTACCCCGTCGGCGACGCCGTCGTCGAGCGGCTCATGGCGCTCGAGGGGTTCGGGAGGTACTTCCGCAAGCGCGAGCGCAGGGAAGGGGACGGCAGGTGGTGCTTTGTCCCGAGCCAGGAGGTCGAGGCAGAGTACCCGGACTCGTAGTTCCTGGCCAACCATCGCCCCCTCTTGTCTACTCGAGACCGCCCGCAGGTGACGAGGGAAGCCTCGACCCTCTCCTCGCGCTTCTCCTCCTCCGCAGCTTCTTCACTCTCGCGACGCCTGATCCGAGGCTTCTACCGCTGCGGCGGCGGGTCGAAAGACCAGTCTGATGCGCCGCGCCGGCCTGCGCCTTGCCGCGCATCGGGCCTCGACGCTCAGGCCTGGTGGGCGACCCTGCCGGATCATGCACCTGCGGGGCTTTCTCTCGCCCGGGCGCGCTCGGAGTGTTTCACAGCGACCGGCACACTGTCAGCCCCGCCATGCCCCCGCTCGGTGCGCCTGTCCTCCCACCCAAGTCGCCATGATTGACCGCTCTCACCCCAGCTGCGAGCCCGCGCGTCGGCCGCTATCACTTCTGAGAACGACTCGACACGGGCATAGTTTGCTCGCTCGTGCCTTCGCTGCATGGGACAGCGCTTGAAGCCCCCCCCAGGCGCGACCTTCCCAAGCCGAGCGCGCCTTCCTCGCGCGACAAAGCAAAGCGAGGGCGCAGCGGCCCCCTGGTCTCGATGGCAAGGGTACAAAGAGGGAGCGACGCCCGGCCTGGTTTTCTTCTTCCCGCGCGTGTCCCATCTCTCGTCCTCCCTTCCTCGCTCGCTCGCTCCCACCCGTAGATGCTCCCGACCCGAGTACCCGATTCCTCATTGCGCGGCTTGTCGCACCCACCCACCCCTCCCGCTCAAGCACCCCCTCCCTCCCCTCCCCTCCCCCCTACGCCCGCCCGCACGCCCGCCCGCACGCCCGCCCGCCCGCCCGCCCGCCCGGCCCACCTCACTTATTTGGTCCTCCCGAGCCCCGCCGCATGCTGCGTCGTCGCCTGGATGCACCTCGCCATGTTGGAGCGCAGCTTGCCGTCCTCGAGGCAGAGGAGGCCCGCGATGGTGCAGCCGCCGGGGGCTGGGGGGTGGGGTGGGGTGGGGGTTGGAGGGGATGGGGAGTGGAGGGGAGGGGAGGGGGTCAGTGTTGGTGCGTGCGCGGGTTGGTAGAGGGTATCACGAGGGAGAGGCGTGCAGGGAGACAGGGTGGGGGGGGGGGACAAGGAGGGGAAAGAAGGCAAGGGAAGAAAGACAAGAGCGAGGAGCGACGCACTCGTGACGCTGTCCTTGAGCGCCGCAGGGTGCACCCCCGTCTGGAGCACCATCCTCGCCGCGCCCTGCATCGTCTGCGCGGCGAGCTCGAGCGCCTCGGAGCGCGGGAGGCCCATCATGACGCCGCCGTCGGCCATGGCCTCGAGGACGACGCAGACAAAGGCCGGGCCGGAACCGGCCACGGCCGTCACGGCGTCAAAGTGCTGTGGTTGATGGGGAGTTGAGGGAGTCAGCTGCGTGGGGGAAAAGGCAAAGCGGGAGAGAGAGAGAGAGAGAGAGAGAGAGAGAGAGAGAGAGCGGAAACGCTACCTTCTCGTCCATGAAGCGGCAGCGGCCGAGCGGGGTAAAGAGCGCCATGAGGATGTCGCGCTGGACGGGCGTCTTTGGCTCGTTCGGGTCCAGACTCGACACGACCGTCATGCCCTCGCGGATCTGCGCGTGCGCGTGGGGCGGTCAGTGCACACCCTCTCGGGAGGGGCGGAGGGAGGGAGACGGCGCGGCGCGCCTTTGAGGGGGTGTTGGGCATGCTGCGCACGACGGTGCACGACTCGGGGACCCAGTCGCGCATCATCGAGATGGTGGTGCCGGCGAGGATCGAGATGAGGAGCTTGCCCTCGAGAGCGTCCGACATGCCCGGCTGGAGGAGGAGGTGGGCCGCGAGTTGGGGCTTGCAGCTGTGTGAGGGGGTCCGGGGATGAGACCCGGCGATGTGCAGGGCACAAGGGAGTGGACGTGACGGACCACAGGAGGATGACGTCGGACTCTTTGACGCTGCGGACGTTGTCGTGCGCCTGGCGGACCTGGACGAGGCCGCCGAGGACGCCGAGGTCGGAGAAGGTGCGGCGGAGTTTCTTTGCCGACTCTGCGCGGTTGACGGTGGCGATGAAGCGGTCCGGGAGCGAGTCTGGGTTGGCGTTGGGGTCGAGGATGAGCGAGCCCATTGGGGTCGAGGGGCTCGAGTCGTCGGTTGGGCGCAGTTGGGCGCGCGGGGACTGGAGGTTGTCGAGGACGCCCGAGAGGACTGCGACGCCCATTGTGCCGCATCCGAGGACGCAGAGCTGGTACGGCATGGTGGGGTGGTGTGGGAGAGGATGGGCGAGGGGAGGTGGGGGAAGAGGGGGTCCAAGAGGAGGAGGGGGAAGGGGGAGGGCGACGCAAGAGGGGCGATGGGGGCGGGTTCGGTGAGTACGGTGTTGCCTGTGGTTGGCGAGTGACTGTAGTCGGGAGTCAGTGAATGCCAGAGAGCGAGAGAGCGGGCCTGGTTCAGGTTGACTTGGCTCTCTCTCGATCACCGTCTGTCCCCTCCTTCCCTCGTCCAGCCAACTCGAAAGCCCTCGAGCCACAGCCATGGGCCTCGTCGACTACGGCTCAGACTCGGACACGAGCACCCGCTCCCCGTCCCCTCCTCCCACCGCCTCATCCTCATCCTCATCAGTGCCACCAGCTCCCCGTGGACTCCAGCTCCCACCGCCAAAGGCCACTTCGCTCAACCTCCCACCTCCCAAGGGCACCACGACCGCGGCTCCAAAGAAGGCAAAGGGCGGGCCCGTCCGCATCCTCCTCGACGACCTCGCCCCACCCACCCCAACCTCCCCTGCCGACCCTGATGAACCCGCCAAGAAGCGCCCAAAACTCTCCCTCGGCAACGCGGGAGCAGCACTACCAGGCGGCGACAAACCCCTGACCGGCCTCGCCGCCATGCTCCCCAAGCCCAAGAACGCCTCGAGCCGGCAGGCCCCTCCACCGCCACCCGCCCCCTCCGCGACGAGCACCGCAGGCGTCGGCGGCCTCTTTGGCACCACGGCGGGACCGGGCGACAAGTCGACCGCCCCGGGACCCATGTTCCTCCCGCCGTCGGTCGCGGCCGCGAGGGCAAAGGGCAAGGCGCCCGCTCCGCCCAAGCCTGCCGAGCCCGCAGTCGACTTCTTCGGCATCGGTGAGCCTTGTTCCGTAGATGCGCCGTGCTATGCCACAGCGGCACTGAACTGACGCCCCACCCGCGCGCGCAGGATCCGTCACCGCGGCCCCTCCTCCCCCGTCCTCCCCCTCCTCCAAGCCCTCGCTCTCCTCCGCCCCCTCCATCTCGGCCGCCCCCTCCATCTCGTCCGCGCCTCCCCCCTCCTCCTCCACCGCCGCACAGCCCGCCTTCGGCCACCCGACACCCTCGGACCCGTACCCCGGCTTCACGCAGCTCCCCTCGGGCGAGTGGGTCGCAAAGGACCAGCGCACGTACGACATGTGGGTCGCGTGGTCCGCGCAGCAAGCCGCCTCGGGGTCGACTTCGGGAGGCAAGGACAAGTCGTCCTCGCGCGAGTTTGACGACAAGGCGATCGAGGAGCAGGGGGGGCTGGTCGAGGTTGACGAGGCGGCGCAGCGCGCGAGGGACGCGTGGAACAACCGCCCGAGTCAGGTCCCGGGCAAGGACGGCAAGGAGCAGTACAAGACGTCGGCTGACATCAAGGGCGTGCGTCCCTCTCTCTCTCCCTCTTGGGCGCGCTCACCCCCCAAAGACGCCCGCTCACCCCCCCCGCTCTCCTGCAGATCCCGAGCCAAATCGGCGGCATGGCCCGCCGCAAGCACCAACTGTCGTCGCTCCTCGCCGCCGCGCACGACAACCGCGCAGAGCTCGAGGAGCGCATCGCCCAGGCCCGGGCTAATCGCAAGGGCGCGGGGAGCAAGTATGGGTTCTGAGCAGGGCGACGGTTGGGGGGGTTGGCGAGTCTTTTTTTTTCTTTCTTTTTCGGTCGTACGGGCGAGGCGAGGCGCGGAGGGAGGGAGGGATTGCGATGCGAATTGCGTGGGATAGTGCGTTGGGCATAAATGAGCGCGCCGCTGCTCCGTACTACAAGTCGAAATCGCTGTCCGAGTCGTCGTCGTTACCCGCCTTCTTCCTCGCCTGACCGAGCCTCGTCCCCTGCCGGATCCCGCCCCTCCTCCCCCCGCCCTCAGACGCCCGCTCGTCCTCATCGCTGTCGCTCCCGTCGGCGCTCGCAGGCCGAGCAGGCCGCCCCTCGCCGACCGTCGCGCCGCCCTTGGAGAGCGGCTGGGCGGCGTCGGAGCGCGACGCAAACTGGGACGAGACGGGCGCGGCGTGGGCCCCGGCTTTGAGGTGGAAGTCGATGCCGCGGAAGGCGAAGAGGACGCGCTCGACGTCTTGGGCGTGGGTGTGCGGGCGCGGTCGGGGTCGGGGGGTGTCGCGGGGGGGTGAGGAGGAGGAGTCAGGGATGCGCCTGAGAGAGAGAGAGAGGTGGGGAGGAGAGGAGAGGGAGGACCAGCCCGGCACGCACCTCGCAGCGTCGCGTTCATGCCGTTCATGCTGCCCAGGCCGACAATCTGGCCCATGAGCTGCCCCTTGCGGTACACGAGCAGGGTCGGCACGTTCTTGTCGGGGTAGTTCTCGATGCAGTGGTCCGACACGATCGAGACAAACTTGGACGAAGGGTACAGCGACGCGAGCTCGTTGATGAGGGGCATGAGCTTCTTGGATTCGGGGACGCTGTGGGGGGCGTGACCAGGACTGGTGAGCTCGTCGAGAATGTCCCTCGAGAGGGAGAAAGAGAGTGCGGCGCACGTGTCCTTGAACAAGACGCAGACGACGCCCGTCCCCCACCCCTCGGGCTCCCCCGGCAGTTCCTCGTTGCTCGCCTCGGTCACCTCCCTCGTGTACTCGCGCTTGCCAATGTTGTACACCCGGCCGAACCGCCTCTTGTCGAGCGCGTCGCGCTCGCGCTGCCTGCGCTCGTCCAGCGCGCGCTCGAGGTCCGCCCGCGACGTCGCGTCGTCCTTGGCGAGCGAGAGGTCGTCGAGGTCGAGTTCGGAGAGGGTTGGGCTCGGAGGGGCGGGAGGGGGGGAGGGGGAGCGCGAGTTGGAGGACTCTTTGGGGGGGATGATGCCGTGTCGCCGCAGGGCGTCGTTAAACTCGGTGTCTTCGTCGTAGTTGATGGGGGCCTGCGTGCAAGGTGGTGTGCGTGTGTGTGTCAGCTTGACATGCCCCCGCTGTGCGAAGTGAGGGGGACCGACTCGCCATGCTGCGCGATGAGGGAGCGTGTCCGAGGATGGAGAGGTGGGGCTCGGGGAACGGCGGGCGCGCAGGGACGGGCGGGTGATGTGAGGGCTAGAGCTGTAGCCTCTGACTGGTACACTGCGCAACACAGGCGCGGCGGTGGGTGGGGGAGGAGCAAGGCCCTGCACAGCCGCTGCCGCGTCCACCAGATGAAGGCCCTCTCGCCCTCGGCCCACACGCCTGACCGTCCGCTTGTGCCCTGTGCAGCTCACAGGACTGTGTAGACGCACCGGCACGGCGTGAAATCTTCCCGCCCGACCGCACCCTCCTCTTCCCCCGCCCACTCACTTCCTCCCCCTCGCGCTGTCACGCCGCGCACTTGCTCCGCGCACTTGCTTCGAGCCGAACAAACGTCCCCGGGCGCGACCAGAGTTGAGCTGCCCTGGTGCTGCCGCACCGCTCGCCGCGCGCCCACCCGGCGGTTTCTCATGCTGTTCCGCCTTAAGCGCGTCTGCTTGCGTTCGCCATCAAGAGGCTGTCGGTTCGACCCCGGCTGTGGTCAGGTTCTCTTTTGCTCCCTCTGGACGAGCGACGACGAGGCGGACGGAGGAGGAGCGGGAGCCCCGAGGTGAGGGGGACCGGGGCCATGTGCTGAGGAGGCCCAGGAGGGAGGGCGTCGAGGCTGGCCATGGCGTCTGGCTACGCCTGTGCGCGCGTCAGTCTTTGACACTCTGGCGGCTTTGCCGCTGACTTTGTCGAGACGTCGAAGCGGGGGCTGGCTGGTGAGCCGAGCTTCGCAGGGCATCGCACCTGCCGGTGGGGTCGTCGGCTCGTGCCTCAGAGGACAGCTTCCTGCCCAGCTTGTGCGGGGGGTCGGGTAACCGCTCCCGCCTGGCTGACGTACGGTAGAAGCGACGGTTCAAGAGTGGCCCGTTGTGCCTGTTTCGAGCGAGGAGCGAAGGGCGTCTCGCCTCGAGGAGGCCCGGGCGCCGGGCTCAAGTCGGGTCGCCCCCCCTCCTTCGGCACCACTAATGCGCGCGTCCTTGCGACTATCACCGAGTCGGAGAGACCCGCACACGAAAGCAGGGCGCTTGCAGCCGTTCGTGCACAGGCCTCGAGAAGCGCGGCTCTCCGCAACCCCGCGCCCGATCTATCGCCGCTCGCGAAAGCTGCAGGGGCCGGCTCGGGGGATGGCACCAGCTGGGACTGGCCGGCTGGCCTCCACTGCAGAGACAAGGAGCATGTAAGAGAGCACCCAGGGTCGCTGCCAAGGAAGGCGCTGTGGCCAGGCGTGTCCGAGACACTTGTGCGGGTGCGAATGTCGTGCTCGCTGTCGACTGCCGCCGGCGCGCACTTCTGCCCTCGCCTTCCTCCTCCCCCTTGTCTCCGGTCCACACAGACACACACCTAGAGCAAAGATGGTGCGTCTGACCTGCCACACACACACTGCAGCCGCACTAGCCTCCCTTCGACCTCCCCTTCCCCCTCCCGCGCCCGCCTGCGCTCGCGATGGGAGGCCCGCCGCGCACCCACTCCCGCTGCAGCTCGACTTGGTAGGTGCTCAAGGTGCTGACGCCATCACTCGTGCAGGCCAACGCACCCCACGGCAACGTTCTCAAGGACCTGCACGCGCGCGACGCGCCCCTGCGCGAGCAGCTCCTCGCCGAGTCGGAGCAGCTCGTCGACCTGCGCCTCACCGAGCGCCAGCTGTGCGACCTCGAGCTCATCATGAACGGCGGCTTCTCGCCCCTCGAGGGCTTCATGGGCCAGAAGGACTACGAGAGGTGCGCCTTCCTTCCTCGCTCCTCTTCCCTCCTTGCGAATGCGCCCCCTTGCTGCGCACCGCTGACCCGCACGCACCCTTCGTTGCGCGCCCTCTCAGTGTCGTCGAGACGCTCCGCCTCGCCGGCGGCGCCCTGTTCCCGATGCCCATCACCCTCGACGTCTCGCAGGAGCAGGTCGACTCGCTCAAGCTCGCCGAGGGCACTCGTGTCACCCTCCGCGACTCGCGCGACGAGTCTCCGCTCGCCATCCTCACCAGTGAGCTCATCCCTCTGTTCGCATCGAGCAGCACAGGCGCACGGACTGACCAGTGGCTCGCCCCGCAGTTTCGTCTATCTACAAGCCGAACAAGTCGAACGAGGCCGAGAAGGTCTTTGGCGCCGACGACAGCGCGCACCCGGCTGTCCACTACATCCACAACTCGGTCAAGGACTTCTACGTCGGCGGCAACGTTCAGGCGATCCACGCCCCCGAGCACTACGATTACGTTGAGCTCCGCTGTGCGTGTCCCCCGGCCCGACTTCGTCCCTCTGTGGTCCCGTCCGTCCAGCTGACAAGCCGAGGCTGGTTGTGCTCCCACAGACACTCCCCGCGAGCTCCGCGCCTACTTTGACAAGCTGTCGTGGCGCCGTGTCGTCGCGTTCCAGACCCGCAACCCGATGCACCGCGCCCACCGCGAGCTCACGGTCCGCGCCGCTCGCCAGCAGCGCGCCAACGTGCTCGTGCACCCGGTCGTCGGCCTCACCAAGCCCGGCGACGTCGACCACTTTACCCGCGTGCGCGTGTACGAGGCCATCATCCGCACCTACCCCAAGGGCATGGCGGCGCTCGCGCTCCTCCCGCTCGCGATGCGCATGGGCGGCCCGCGCGAGGCCGTGTGGCACGCCATCATCCGCAAGAACTTTGGCGCGACCCACTTCATCGTCGGGCGCGACCATGCCGGCCCGGGCAAGAACTCGCAGGGCAAGGACTTTTACGGGCCGTACGACGCGCAGGAGCTCGTGACCAAGTACAAGGACGAGCTCGCGATCGAGATGGTGCCGTTCCAGATGATGTCGTACATCCCCGACCAGGACACGTACATGCCCGTCGACGAGATCCCCAAGGGCACCGTCACGGCCGACATCTCGGGTACCGAGCTCCGCCGTCGCCTCAAGACGGGCGCGCCCATCCCCGACTGGTTCTCGTACGAGGCTGTCGTCAAGGTCCTCCGCGAGTCGTACCCGGCAAAGGCCCAGCAAGGCTTCACCATCCTCCTGACGGGCTACGTCAACTCTGGCGCCAACGCCATCGCCAAGGCGCTCGAGTCGCAGTTCCAGCAGCAGGCCGGCCGCTCCGTGTCGCTCCTCCTCGGCGACACGATCCGCTCCGAGCTCAGTGCCGAGCTCGGCTTCGCGCCCGAGGAGCGCCACAAGAACCTCCAGCGCCTCGCCTTTGTCGCCGCCGAGCTGTCGCGCGCCGGCGCCGCCGTCATCGCGACGCCGATCGCCCCCTACGCCCACTCGCGCAAGGCGGCCAAGTCGCACATTGTCCAGAACGGAGGCGCCGGCGGAGGCAACTTCTTCCTCGTGCACGTCGCGACCCCGCTCGAGCACTGCGAGAAGACGGACCGCCGCGGCGTGTACGCGCGCGCGCGCGCGGGCCAGATCAAGGGCTTCACCGGCATCGACGACAAGTACGAGACGCCCGACGACGCTGACCTCGTGGTCGACCTGAGCAAGCAGACGGTCCTCGAGGCGACGCACGCCATCATCCTCTGCCTCGAGACTGCTGGCCTCATCGGCATGGCGTGAACGGTTCCCCCCCAAAAAGGAGGCCAACGTGCCCTCTCCAAGACTCTGTGTACATTCCCTCGGCCCCTTAGAAGGTTGTCTGCACTTCTTCTTATCCCTCTCGGACCCCTCCCCTGTCCCCTCCTCGCCTCCCCGCGTCACCCTCCATCCCTCGCCCTGCAGTGCTCTCTCTCTCTCTATCTCCTTTTGCATGAGGTCCCCGCAATACCAAGCATCCCTCTCGCCTGTCTCGTGTCTCCTCGAGAGACGGCTTCTCATTCGCACTCGAAGTAGGTCGACGCCCTCGAGCACACGACGCGCTTGATCCGCTTCGCACCGCTGCTGCACTTCGCCACCGCCGCATCCTCAACGGCCCTGTTGCGCACCCATGTCCGCCGTGGCGCCAAGTCGCCCAGGCCGAGCTGCCCGTCGTGGTCTGTGGAGAGTGCGGTCGAAATTGCGTTAGGCAGCGCACACGCGCGTGAGGGCGTCGGCCGCCCTTGGGAGCGCGTGACAGAGAGGGCAGCGGGAGAGATGGACGCACTCGCTCCAGTGACCCACACCTGCCCGCTCCTGGTCAGCAGCACCGAGTGCGCCGCGCCGCACGCGACCTGCTCGACCTCTTCGTCCTCGCCTTCGCCCTGCAGCTCCACCAGCGCCGGCTCTGCCCCGCCCGGCTCGTCCGCGCCGAGTCCGAGTTGCCCCTCCTTGTTCGAGCCAAAGACGTACGCCGCCCCGTCGCGCGTGACAACGCAAGAGCTGAAGGCGCCGCAGCTGACTTGGGAAGGGTGCAGCCCGTCGAAGAAGGCGAGGTGGTTGAGCCGGGGGGACGTGTAGTGCGGCGCGCCCTGACGAGGAGAGTCTTGAGATGCAGAGGGGAAGGGTCCGGCCTGGCCGTAGCGCGAGTCGCCGCACGCGTGTACGTCGTTGACGAGGTGATGCCCACTCGAGATCAGTGCGAGAAAGTGCGCCGCGCCCGCCGCGAGCTCGCGCACGTCGCGGCGGCTTGTGTCATCGAGGGCTGGTGATCCTGGTGGCGGGTCAGACGACGGCGGGACGACCCCGTCGTCATCTGCCGAGTCGAAGACGTCGGCGAGAGAGTTGTCCAGACGCAGCGCGCCCTCATGACGCAGGCCGGGGGCTGCTTGCAAATTGGTGGCACCTGCCCCTTTGATGCGTCGGGGTCAGTGGCGTCGCCTCTCCGCACAAGAAGGCGAGGAGGAGCAGGCGCGCACGCACTGCTCACGGCGAGGAGCTCTCCTCTCCCGTTCACGTCGGCGAGATCGTACTGGTTCTTGGCTTGACCTCCTTCTAGCCACATGAGGGTCCCGTCGTTGCCGACCGTGGCGCAGAACTCTTCTTGCCCGAGCCAGCGCTTGACAGGCGTGGTCGGGAGCTGCCGCCCGGCAAGAGGGTGGCCGAGGCAGCGCAACTCGCCCTTTGCATTGCCTGTCGCGCCGCGTGGTAGCTTTGTTCAGTCGCTGAGCAGCTTCAGAGACAGCAAGAGAGCGCGTGTGAGAGCAGACGCACGGACGAGGGACTGGGACCAGGAGGCGGCCTCGAGCGAGACGGCGTCCGGGAGAGGGACGACGTCGGGAAGCGCAAGGTCATTCGAGTCTGCGAGCTGACGGAAAGCGTTTGATCCGCAGGCGAGCACAGCCATTTCAGGGCATGGGGGCGAATGAGGCGGCCGGCAGAGGGAGCCTGGGAGGAGGAGGGGCCGGGTCAGTTTCGCTGCTCCTCCTCAACGCTCCCGCCATCTGCTGGTCGGTAGAGCTGCTTGCCAAGGTCCACCTGGCGCACTAGATCCGCGCACCAGCAGCCATGAGTGACCGCAAGCGGCCCAACGTGCTCGGAGACGGCGACCGCGATGGCTCGTCTCGCGACGCAAAGAAACCCAGGGCGTGCGTCCAGTCCCCTCTCTGTGCCGCTCGTGGAGCTGCTGCAAGTGCATCAAGAGGTCTGCGCGGCCCGCCTGGGGCAGAAGAGACTGACTTGGGTCCCCTGTTCCCTCCTCCCTCCCTCGTCACCTCGCAACAGCAATGCGGTGCGCATGCTCCATCTCACTCGAAGCACCGACGAGTGCTCACTGACCACCCATCCGTGCAGCCCGCCGCGCCGTCGTTCCTGCCGACCCCAATGTCGTCGCTCCCTCCTCGCCCCGCCGGATCCGCCTCGCCCGCAGGAGCCAGCGGCGCCGCCATCGACATCGCCGCCAAGCGCGCAGAGATCCAGGCCAAGCTCGCAGCCATGAAGGCCGCAGCCGCAGGCGGGGGCATCTCCGCGCCTGTTCCCGCCGCGGCCGCAGCCCCTCCCGCTCAGGCTCCGCCCTCTGCTGCGCTCCCCCAGCGCCCACTCGGCGCCGTGCCTGGTCTGCCGACGCCCAACATCGACGGTGAACTCGCGGCCAAGATCGCAGAGGCCAAGCGCAAGGTGGCAGAGATGGCGGCGCGCAGTCAGGCGGCCCAGCAGGAGAAGGTCAACCCGTACCTCGTACGTCCCCGCGCAGCCGTCTTTCTGCTCTCCGTGCGCGCAGTCGCTGACCTCTACGCTCTCGAACAGTCGTCGTCGTTCCAGAAGAACAAGACCGACCCGGCGCTGGACCCGTCCATCGCCGGCCGCGGCGGTCTCGGCATGGCGGCGCACCCGCTCCTCATGGACACCGGCTCCTCCACCCCGGCTGGTGCGTCGTCCAAGAAGGACCGCTACAAGCCCATGGCGCCCAAGTTCTCGACGACGCGAGCCAACGCGCGCATGCCCGCTGCGCCCGCCCGCCCCGCGACCCCCGTCGCGTCCACGTCGGACACGAGCGCCGAGGCGCTCAAGGAGAGTGCCTTCTTCGACGAGCGCCTCGGGTACGGCTCGGCGGGCGTGACGGGCAAGTCGCACATGGGCAAGGGGAGGCAGCGCACGACGTTTGCGTTCAAGCAGCCGGGGACGTTTGTCCGCAAGGGAGAGGCGATCCGAGCCGAGGCGCGGCTCGAGGACCTCAAGCGGCGCATCTACGAGAGCTCGCAGAAGGCGGGACTGCAGAGCGACCTTGAGGACACGGCCAAGAAGGTCCGCAGGCCGCCGCCGCCCGACGTCGAGTGGTGGGACGAGGGCTTCGTCCCCGACAAGGACTACGACGCCTACTCGACAGAGTTTCTCGACCGCTCGCCGCTCATCACGCACCTCGTGCAGCACCCGATCTCGATCCCGGCGCCGCAGGACAAGATCCAGGTCGAGGCAAAGCCCCTCTTCCTCACCAAGAAGGAGCTCAAGAAGAAGCGCCGCCTCCGTCGTCAGGCCGACATGCAGGACAAGCGCGACCGGCAGAAGATGGGCCTGCTCCCGCCCGACCCGCCCAAGGGTGCGTTGTTGTTCGCCTCGATGTCGTCCGCCTCGGGGCGAGTCACTGACCCTCGTCCGCCCCGCTCGCCCATCGTTCACAGTCAAGATCTCGAACATGATGCGCGTCCTGACGCAGGAGGCCATCGCCGACCCGACCAAGGTCGAGGCGCAGGTGCGGCGCGAGATGGTGGCGCGCGAGCGCAAGCACCTCAAGGAGAACGCCGAGCGCGCCCTCACGGCCGAAGAGCGGCGCGAGAAGCGCGAGCTCGAGTACGCCAAGGACGAGTCCAAGGGCATCCACGCCGTCGCGTTCAAGGTGCGGTACCTGAGCGACCCGTCGCACAAGTTCAAGGTCAAGAAGAACGCCATCGACCTGCACCTGACGGGCCGCATCTGCCACAACCCCAAGTTCTGCCTCGTCGTCGTCGAGGGAGGCGCAAAGAGCATCAAGAAGTACCGCCAGCTCATGCTCCACCGCATCCGCTGGACCGAGGAGGCCGCCCCGCGCGCCGACCCCTCCGCCGGCGGGGCAGACGAGGTCCCCAAGCTCGAGGACCACGGCGGGATCCTCCGCCCCGCCGGCCCCTTCACGGCCCCGGACGAGCCCGAGGCCCCGCCCAGCCTCGCGGACAACACGTGCGTCGAGGTGTGGGCCGGCGCCGAGCGCGAACACCTGTTCGGCGACATCCGCAACGCCAACTGTCCCTCGGAGGCGAGCGCGCGCGAGGCGCTCGGCAAGCTCGCGCACCTGTGGGACGTGGCCAAGGCGGCGGGGACGGTCGAGGAGGTGTGAAGCGCGGCACGCCCGAGGAGGGGGTCCGGCGTCGTTGGCGTTGTCGGGGTCGGTCGGCGGTAGTCGGCGGGGGCAGGGGGACTCGCGCCTCGTTCCCCCATTCGAACGCCGTCGACCTCCTTAGGATGCTTTGGTAGAGTCGTGGCGCTGCCAAACTGCTGCACCGATCCTTGCGCGGCGTGGCGGAGAATGCTCGCGTGCAGTGGGAAGTTGTCTCGGGGCAAGCTCCCGCGAGACTCGGAGCCGGCTCGCGCAGGGACGGCACGGCTGTGCTCGCGAGCTGTCCTGCTGCAATCACCGCGTGGAAACGTGCCCAGTACCCGGCCACCGCGAGCGAGCCAGACTCCGGACGCGCTTCAGACGAGTCGCCCTCTGCTGACGACTCGCTCGCCCTCTTCCCGCACGAGCCATCGCAAAAGGTCCACTCCTCGTTCAGAACTGCACACAGCACGGCACAGCACCTCTACGGCCGCTCCCTCGTCACCCCCAGATGTCGCTGAACCCTCCCGCCCCCGCGCCCGTCCCCGCCGTCCCACCACCACCACCACTTGACGACGACCCCCAGATGTCGGCGCCGAACCCTCCCGTGCCCGTGCCTGTCGTCGAGGGCTTGGAAGAAGAGGACGAGGGCGACGCGAAGGCGCCAAAGTCGGCGAACGGGTCGGCGGCGCGCGCGGCGGGCGGGGCGGGCGCTGCCGCCGCCGCCGCGGAGGAGGAGGAGGACGTCGACGTGCCCCAGATCCCACCGCCGCTGCCGCCGCCGGTGGTGCTCGACCACGGGTCTGCAGCCCCAGCGGGCGCCGGCGCGGCCGCGGCCGCGAAGTCGCCGAACCCGCCCGAGGCGGACGCCGAGGGCGAGAGCGTCGCGCCCCGTGCCTGAGGAGGAGGTGCGCCCCACCCCGCGCCTGCGTCGAACCCGCCCGAGACGGCCGGGACGGGCGGCGCCATGGTGCCGCCGCCGCCGAAGGACAGGCCTGCGAGCCCGCCGGCGAGCGAGTCGACCCCCCCGGCGCCGGCTCCGTGCTGCGGGGCGTGCGCGTGTGCGGGTGCGGACGCGGCGGCGGCAGGGCGCGGAGGGGCCGGCGCGGCGTTAAAGAGGGAGAGGATGTCTGCCTTGGGGTCGCGCTTGGCGGGCTGCGGGGCTGGGGCGGGGGAGGGGGAGGGGGCGCCGGAGGGCGGAGCAGGGGCCGCCGGCGAGGGGGCGTCAAAGTCGAGGTCGAAGAGGGAGGGTTCCTGGGGCTTGGAGGCAGTCGTGGGCCTGGGAGGGGTCGCGGCGCTGCGGGACGAGGTGCGCGACGAGGTCGGGAGGGAAGACGAGGGAGGCGCGGCGAGTAGGTCGATCGAGGTGGTTGCGGCGGCTTTGCGCGAGGGAGCCGGGGTCGAGGACGAGGAAGTGGGTGCGGAGGAGGGCTTGACGCCGCCCTGATGTGCGGCGCGAGGGAGGGAGGAGACGGAGTCAGTCGCTGGGTCTGAGGAGAGGAGGGAGGCGGGAGGCGGGGGGCGCACGACGTCGAGGGATTCGGGGTCGGGCATGGGTCCCTCGAGGGCCCAGCGCTTGAGTTCGTACTTGCTGCGGATGAAGCTCTCGATCTTGCTGCAGTGGGGAGGAGAGGTTTGGTCAATGAGGTGTGAGGCGGCCAAGTGGGGAGAGAGGGAGGAAGGGAGGGGAAGCGCAACTGGTCGGGCGGGACGTGACCCGGTTTCAAGTGGGCCTCCCAGTAGGCGTTGGCGCGTTGGTTCCCCCACCTGCGCATGGTGTCGATCTGTTGCGGGGTCCAGGTGTCGAGGTCGATGGAGCGGACGCGCGAGATGTGGACGCCCAAGCCGCGGTGGATGCCGCTGCAGCGGAGGCAGATGAGGATGCCGAGGTTGACCGAGGCCCAGCGCGCGTCGTTGCGCTTGCAGTCTGCGCAGACCTTGTTGGGCGGGTTGTCGCGGATGAGGGCGTGGAGGATCTGCTGGTTGGCCTTTGTCTCGGTGGCCGATTGGCGGTACCGTTCCGACATGGTGGGACTGTGGACTGAGGCTGCTCCGCGGTCGAGTCGATTCGGGGGCTGAAAGCGACGACGAGGGGCGCCAACGACGAGGGGGGGAGCGTGTCAGTTCGCGGGGGTGAGTGGACAGACGACGAGGGGACGCACGCACACGAGGTGCGAGGGGGTGGGCGTGCGCGGGCGGGCGAGTCGGAGGCTACCGACGAGTCTGTGCACACAGTCTGGCGAGGCGCAGCTCTGGACAGACAGAGAGAGCGAGGCACTTGACAAGCCGCGGGGCAATGCCGGTCAGACCCCGAGAGACCGGCGGCCGGCTCTCGCTCGTCCAACTTCGTGTGCTGCCAGCCAATACTGTACTCACGTGGGCCATGGCCACCACCACCACCACGACACCGTCGTTCGACTACTGCAGTGACCCGCCACGCCCCCCCACTCCCGAGTCTCCGGCTCACCTCGGCCACCGTCCCCGCCAGAGACGTCCTCGACGACCCAGTCACCACCCCACACTGCCAACACATCTACTGCAGGAGCTGCCTCGCCCGCGCACTCGACCTGACCCCGTCCTGCCCCGTTGACCGCTCCCCGCTCCACTCGCTCGACCTGTGCCCACCGGCCCCGAGGGCAGTCCGCCAACTCATAGACGACCTCGCCATACGCTGCGATGCCCCCGAATGCCGTACAGAGATGCGCAGGGAACAGTGGGCCCACCACCTCGCCCTCGTGCACCCGCCGACGCCTCCCGCCCCACCCGACGACGACGACGACGACGACCGTACGCTAGACCCGGCTCGCACTCGGGAGGGAGACGACAAGCGAGCAGTGAGCACCAAACCCGCCGAGCGCTGCGACCTGTGCAGCGCCCTCGTCTCTCCCGCCGACCTCGAGGTGCGAGGCTCTCCTCCCGCAAGGCCCTCTCTCGCACGCCCGCCGCAAGACTCACCCCCCTCGTCCTCGTCACAGGCCCACCCCTCGGTCTGCCCCGCCGCCCACGTCCCCTGCACCTACTGCACCCTCTCCCTCCCGCTCGCCTCGCACCCCTCGCACCTCCTCCACGTCTGCCCGCTCGTCCCGCTCCCCTGCCCACACGCCCCGCACGGCTGCGCCTACACGGGGCCCCGCGCCCACCTCGCAGAGGAGCACCTCGCGTCCGAGTGCGCGTACGAGCCCCTCGCCGGGTTGCTCGAGAGGATGGACGCGCGGATGAGGGAGCTCGAGGCGGACAACTGGGCGCTAAGGAGCAGGGTTGGGAGGGTCGAGGGCGAGCTCGAGGACGTCAGGGGGATCGTTGACGCGCTCCGGCGCGCGCTGGGAGAGTTTGCGCCGCCGCTGGCAAGGTCGGGGTCAGGGTCGGGATCGGGGACTGGACGCCGCGGCGCTCGAGCCTCGTCCGCCTCGCTCGCCTCGTCGCCGACCCCGACCCCGCGCGCGCGCTCCCCACCCTCCCCCTCCCCGTCCCCGTCCCCCGCGCCCTCGCTCCCCGCGGCCCTCACAGCCCTCACCACCGCCTCGACCGCCCACGCCTCGCAGCTGTCGCACCTGTCGCACCTGCACGCGCAGCACGCGCAGCACGTCTCGGACGAGGTCGGCGCGCTGAGGGCCCAGCTCGGCGGCGTCCGGGCGCAGGTCGCCCAGTGGGCCATGAGGGTGCATGAGCGCGAGAGGGAGAGGGAGAGGGACGCGTGGGGGTGGGGCGCGGGCGGCGGAGGCGCGTGGGCGGGCAAGGGGTGGGGCGCCGCCGCCGCGACGCGCTGGGGGGGTGGGCAGAGGACGATGGGCGACGAGGGGGACAGGGCGGGGGACGCGCTCGAGGGGATGGGGATCGGGACGGGCACGGGCGGCAGTGCCAGCAGCGACGACGACGCCGCGGCGGCGGCGGCGGGTGGTCGGTCCTACCCCGGCGCCGGCGCAGGCGCAGCGGGCGCGTCCTTCCCTCCCTACCCTGCGTTCCGCGGCGGCCGCGGGGGTGGACCGCCTCTCCCGCCACCGCCAGGGCTGAGGGTCGTCCCGCCCGGTGCCGACCTGCTCCTCGGCGGCGGCGGCGCAGCGTGGGACGGCGTGCCTCTGCCTCCGCCGGGGTACGGCTACTTGCACGCGCACGCGCACCCGCACCCGCACTTGTACGGCGACCCGGCGGTCCTGGGAGGTCTCGGGGGAGCGGCGGGCTCAGGGCCAGGGAGGCAGAGAGGGGTTCCGGTCCCGATTCCGATGGGAGGGGCTGGCGCCGTCAAGCTGTAACGTGGCGGCGCGCGGCGGCGGACGTTGTCTTGCTCTTTCCTCTGCTGGACTGGAGACGCACACCGTGCACGCGCGAGAGAGACTGTGCTTTTGCAGATGGAGACAAGGGAAACTAAGGGAGAGAGAGAGAAAAGAAGGGGGACAGGGCGGTCTACGCGCGCACGAGCGTGAGGACAATCTTGTCGTCGCCGACCTCCTGCTCCTCCTCGATGACGACCTCGCGCTGGCCGTCCCACTCGCGGCGGGGCCTCGGCGCGCGCTTGAGCGTCTTGCCCATCACGTCGCCGCTCGCGAGGATGATGTCCTCGAGCTCGCGGCCGACCCCGTCGGCGAACGAGAAGAAGACGTCAATGTCGTCGGTCGCGACGAGGCCGGCCTTCTTGCGCAGGCGCTGCACCCGGTTGACGACCTCGCGGGCCGTGCCCTCCTGCTCGAGCTCGGGCCGCTTGAGCACGTCGAGGAGGACGACGACGTCGCCGTCCGTGTTGGACTCGTAGTGCGGCCCGCCCTCGACGCGCGCGGCGAGCTCGACGTACCGCGTCGCCGTGAGGTCCCCCTCGACGAGCTCGACGCCGTCGACCGTGATGCGGCCCGTCGCGAGGTACGCCTTGACGTCGTCGCTCGAGACGCCGGGGAGGGCCTTCTTGACGCGCGCGAGGTCCTTGCGGAGCTTGCGGCCGAGGACGGCATAGTCGGCGTCGGCGCGGAACCGGATCCCGCAGCGCGCCTCGTCCGACGTGAGGACGACCGAGCGCACGTTGAGCTCCTGCTCGACGTAGGGGAGCAGGCTCGCCACGTCGTCGAGGTACTCCTGGCTCGGGTGGAACACGACGAGCTCGGCGAGGGGCGTCTTGAGCGGGACGACCATGCGCTCGCGCACGGTGCGGCCCAGCTCGATGACGGCCTGCAGGCGCGACACCTGTCGCTCGATGACCGGGTCAAAGTACTCGGCGCGCGCCTTGGGGAACGACAGGAAGTGCAGCGACCGCAGGTCCGACCCGACCTCGAGCGACGCCGTGTCGTCCGGGAAGTAGGGGCGCAGGCCCTGGTAGATGTGCTCGGTGAGGAACGGCGTGAAGCACGACAGGGTCCGCACGAGCGTAAAGAGCGTCTCGAACAGCGTGTTGAGCGCGTGCGTCGTGTCCTCGAGTCCGTTCTCGCCCTTGAGACGGCGGCGGTTGAACCGAATGTACCAGTTGGTGAGCTCGTCGATCAGGTTGAGCATCTGTCCGACGACCGTGTACAAGCGGTACGCTGTGGTGCGAGGCGTGCGTGTGTGCGTGAATGTCAGCGAGGGCACGTGAGGATTTCCTAGGGAACAGTTCCCCTGAGAGCGACGACGCACCCTCCATCTCGGTCTTGACGTTCTGGATGAGCGTCTGGCAGCGCGCGAGGATCCAGCGGTCCATGACGTTCGAGCTGCCGAGGCTCTTGGGGTCGTACTTGAAGTCGACGCCCTGGTCCTTCTTGAGGAGCGCCGCCTGGCCGAGGAAGAAGCGGAACGAGTTGAGGAGCGGCAGGAGGACGTGCGAGATGACGTCCTTGACACCCTCCTCCTTGAACCGGAGCGAGTCGCCGCGCACGACGGGCGAGTTGATGAGGAACAGGCGCAGCGCGTCGGCACCGTACTTGTCGAGGATCATGTTGGGGTCCGGGTAGTTGCGCAGCGACTTGGACATCTTCTTGCCGTCGGCCGCGAGGACGTGGCCGCACACGATCAGGTTCTTCCACGGCGCTGTGTCAAACAGGTGCGACGCGAGGACGAGCAAGGTGTAGAACCACCCGCGCGTCTGGTCCATGGCCTCGGAGATGAAGTCGGCCGGGAACGACTGCTCAAACTGCTCCTTGTTCTCGAACGGGTAGTGCACCTGCGCGTAGGGCATGCTGCGGGTGGGTGCGGTTCGGGTGAGTGATCGCCTCTTTCGACGCGCACACCGTCGCAGCGCCTCGGAAGGCTAGCTGCCGGTGCAGTTCAGGACAGAGAGGCCCTGCTATTACGCACCTGCCCGACTCGAACCAGCAGTCAAACACCTCCTCGACGCGCTTAAGGTCGCCCTTGCCCTTCTTGCTCGGGATCGTGATGTGGTCGATCTTGTCACGGTGCAGGTCGGTGATGCCCGTCACGCCCGACAGCTCCTCGAGCTCGGCCACCGACGAGATGCAGACGATCTGTGCCCACGGAGGGAGGGCTCCTTGTCAGTCCCGTGCGTCGCCGTGAGAGAGCGCGGAGCGTCGACGCACCTCCTCGTAGTCCTCGCTGGCCCAGAGCGGGAGCGGCGTCCCCCAGTAGCGGTTGCGGCTGACGTTCCAGTCGCGTGCGTTCTCGAGCCAGTTCTGGAAGCGGTTCTCGCCGACCGAGGCCGGGACCCAGCGCGTCGCCTGGTTGTTCTTGACGAGCTTGTCCTGGTGGCCCTGGACGCGGACGAACCACACCGGGATGGCGCGGTAGATGAGGGGCGTGCCCGAGCTGTTTGCGTGCGTGGACCACGCGTGAGCGGGTAAGCGGAAGAGCACGAGAAGGAGACGGACGCACCGCCAGCAGAAGGGGTACGAGTGGGTGAGCGTCGTCGCGACAATCATCTTGCCGTTGGCCTTGAGGTGCTTGACAATGACCTTGTCGGCGTCCTGGTGGTGCAGTCTCGAGTCAGCACTGCCGAGCACTCGATGAAGGGAGGAGCAGAACTCTGCGCGCGCGCGCACCTTGACGTAGAGCCCCTTGAAGTCGGTCACCTCGTCCGTGTAGACGCCCTTCTCGTCAATCGGGCACGGCGGCATCTCCTCGCGCGCGACGATGCCGTTGGCGACGGCGATGCGGTGGTCGTCGTCACCAAACGCGGGCGCCTGGTGGACGATGCCCGTGCCGGACGTGTCGGTCACGTACGTGTCGCACACGACGCGGAAGGCGCGGCCCTCGAACTGTGCCACGCAGGAGGCGGTGTCAGTATGTGCGTGGCTGTAGCAGAAAAAGAGTGAGAGGGACGGGCGCACCTTCTCCTTGAAGTACGGGAACAAGGGCTCGTAGGTCTTGCCAACGAGGTCCTTGCCCTTGAACGTCTCGACGACCGTGTACTTCTTCTCCTTCTTGGCCTTGGCCGCGTCGCGGTACAGCGTCCCGAGGAGCTTGTCGCACAGGATGAAGTTGGCATCGCGCTCGGCGTCGTGGATCTTGAGGTAGGTGAAGTCGGGGTGCACGCACAGGCCGAGGTTGGACGGCAGCGTCCACGGGGTCGTCGTCCATGCGAGGAACGACGTCGTCGGGTCTTCGGTGAGCGTGAAGGCGACGGTGACTGCGCGAGGTCGAGGTCGAGGTCGAGGAGCGGAGGGTGAGGTCAGTCAGTCCTACGCTGAGCGTGCTGAGCTGGAGAGCAGAGAAAGGCCGCGCACCGGCCGGGTCCTGGACGTCCTTGTAGGCCTGACCCGCCTCAAAGTTGGACAGCGGCGTCGTGCAGCCCGTCGTGTAGGGCATGACCTTGAGGCCGCGGTACACGAGGTCCTTCTTCCACAGCTGGCCAAAGACCCACCACACCGACTCCATGAACGACGCGTTGAGCGTCTTGTAGTCGTTGTCAAAGTCGATCCACCGACCGAGGCGCTCGACCGTCTGGCGCCACTCGCCGGCGTACCGCATGACGATGGCGCGGCACTCGGCGTTGTACTTGTCGATGCCCATGGCCATGACGTCCGCCTTGGAGGTGATGCCAAGCTTCTTGTCGATCTCGTGCTCGACCGGGAGGCCGTGCGTGTCCCAACCGAAGCGGCGCTCGACGTGGTAGCCGTTCGAGTGCGCAAAGCGCGTCACGACGTCCTGTGGGCCGAGTTCGGTCAGCACCGGGGATGCGGTGTAGCTTGAAAGGAGCGTGAAGTACCTTGACGCTACCCATAAGCAAGTGCCCATGGTGAGGTAGTCCGGTTGCGAAAGGCGGACCGTCGTAGCTGGGCACGAAGGGAGCGTCAGGAAGGCTGAAAGGGCCGCGAACGCCGCCTCGTGGCCACGCACAAGTTGAAGATGGGGCGCTTCTCGTCGGCAGACTGCTGAACGCTCGTGCGGAACTGCATGGGCCATGACCGGCATGGGCACAAGCAGAGAGGGCGAGAGAAGGGGACGAGGGACGAGCGTGTCTCGACATGAGTCAGTAGGGCGGCACCGGCAGCGCAGGTACACGGACGTACAGCATCAATCTCCTTCCAGTACCTGTGCGCGCGTCAGGCATGTCAGCGTGAGCGCAGTTGTAGCGCGAAAGGCAAGGAGGGCGTACTCGAGGGTCTTGCCCTCCTCCTTGGGGAACGAGAACGAGGCCGTCGGATCGTGGGCCGGGAACTGAGCATCCGGATTGGTAGGTGCGGGAGTTGTCATGCTGGGCAGGGCACCGGAGGACTGGGAGAGGGCTGAGGGGCAGATGAGGAAAGCAAGGTTGGAGGAGAGATTGGTGGCGGTCGCTGCTGGCGAGGTGCGCGCCTGTAGAAAGACCTAGGGAGGCTGTGTCTACGCTTCTAGAGACCTGCGTGCAGTCCTAGCGAGGTGGTCGCTGTTGTCCTGTCCGGTTCGCGGTTTCTCGACGAGCGAGGCGGCGAAGGGGGCGTCGGCGACGGAGGGCGGTCGGATGGTGTGCGTCCGACAAGTGAGAGCTGTGCGGTGCTGGATAACACGAGCACAGGCAGCAGCGAGTGGTGCGAGAGCGGATTCCAAGGTGGTACTCTCCTCGAGCCTCGACCGCCGCTCGCGAGCGCGCTCCGGCTTGACTCTCCTTACCCGACGGTGGCTCTGACTGGGCAGCGCTCGTCAGCTCGGGCGGTCGCGCCTCTACCAGGTCAAGTCCGCGTTCCCGCGTTGGTGACTCGTCCCGTGCGACAGACTGGGCCCGGGGCCCATTGGCAGGGCCTCTCCGTGACCTCGACTGGCTCTCAAGCTGCACCTCAGCCACGCGGGGCCAGCTTCTCGCATTCGGGTCTGGCTGGCACGCACACCCATCTCGTGCATGCTCGGATTGGCAGCCGAGCACCGCTCGTTTGCTCGCCGGGACCCTTCGAGTCCTCCGTCCGATTCTGCTGAACCCCACGCTTGCACCCTCGAGACGCGCCGGAGAGGACTCATGTCGGTAGCCTTGGCGCCGCAGAAAACACCTTCCGCATACCACGTTCGGTCATGTGGCTGACGCAGCGGAGCCGCCGTGTCCGGGCCCGCCGTGAGGCAAAGCAAGCGAGCTGACGGTGCCCAAACGGCTCCCTCGCAGCGCAGCGCCTGACCCTGTAGCGTCGCTCGACCTAGAAAGGACCGCTCAGGACGCCTAGGGCGTCGCGAGAGAGCACGAGGGAGCGGCTCGCGAGAGAGCGGGGGAGGAAGGGGCCGACAAGACCGCGTCTGGTCGAGCGGGGAGGCTGGTCAGGCGGCCAAGGCGGATTGTCAGCGACTAGGTAGCACAGTAAGAGGCTCGCCCAACCGAGGCGAGTGTGGCGACGAGGGGAGCGAGACGCGAGGTGGTGAAGCTCTCCCGTCCACCTCACCCGCCGTCTCGCCCTTAACGCGTCCGGGCGCTCAGTCAAGCTCACCAGTGCACTCTCGCATACGCTCAAAGACACCCGCAGAGCCAAGCGAACCAGCCCCGCGCGCGCGGCTTGCGTTCTAGCTCACCCGGCCCCTCCCATCCCATCTCAGCACCCCCCCTCCAGCTCACGCGTCAACGCACAGGACAGGGCGAGCCCACCGCAAAGCATGAACGGGTCTCTCCCTCCTCGTCCCGCGAGCGCGGGCACGCCGCCCCTCCCCTCGCAGGGGGACAGGAAGCGCGTGACCCTCGTCGACGACGCGCCGCCGCCCAGCAAGCGCGCAAAGCTCGACGACGACAGTGCCACGGTCAAGCACGAACAAGACGACCACGACGACGATATGCCGGAAGAGGACCGCAAGCTCGAGGTGCGTTTCCTAACGGTCCTCGGTGGATGCCTCCGCTCGCGACCTCGCGACATTCGCTCGACTGCTTGCAGTCCGGCACGGGCCGCTGATTCGCTCGTTGAAGTTGTGCAAACTGACGAGATTATGCGCGCGCCTGCAGTCGTTTCGCAAAGAGGCCATCTACCGCGAGATGCTCTCGTACAAGCGGCAGCTCCACCGCGCCCTCTCCGACGCCTCGACGCTGCGTTCCCAGCGCACAGCGTACGAGGTGCGCCTCTCGCGCGTCGAACTCGCGTGGAACGCGCTCGTCAGCGAGGCGGACCTCATCCTCCCCTCGACGTCGTCCTCGCCCGCGACCGACGACCGCGACCGCGCGGCGAGCCCGCCCCTGACGGCTGTCGATGCGCTCGACGACGAGGCGCTCGATGCGCTCCTCGCGCACCGCAGCGCGGCGACCAAGACCCTCCTCGGGCGGCTGCAGTCCCTCCACCCCTCCTCCTCCTCCTCCTCCTCCTCCTCCACCGCAGACGACCTCTCAGACAAGTGCCGTGCGCTCCTCGCCGAGTCGTCCCAGTCGCGCGAGGCGCTCCGCGTCCTCCGCCAAGAGCACGACGACGTCCTCGCGCAGCTCGACGCAGCGCACACTGCCCTCGTCCGCGCCGAGCGCAAGTTCGACCGCTTCCAGAGCGCGACCGTCGCTGCGCTCGAAGGGCGTGCGGATCCGCGCGCGGCGGCGGCGGCGATGCGGGCGGCGGCGGGCGGCGGGAGCGCGACGCCCCAGCAGGTGTCGGCGGGTGCGAGTCCGCTTCCGAATGGGCTCACCAAGGGCGAGGCGTCGTCGAGTGCGGGAGGCCCCGCGCCTGATACGGGAGATCCGCCGCTGCTGGATGGTGGAGGAGGACAGGGCGACGCGAGTGCAGAAGTCGAGCACTTGAGGGCGCTCGTGGACAAGCGGGGAGAGGAGCTGGAGGAGGTGCGCAGGGAGAGGGTCGCGCTCAAGCTCGAGATTGATCAGCTCAAGGGCAAAGTACGGCCGCACGCTAGACCAGCGCGTTCTCCGCTCAACCACACTGAACTGACGCTCCTTGTGTCTCGCAGCTCGTCGATCTGCCCGAAGACGTCGTCGCCGAGACGCCTCTCTTCCGCGCCATGCAGCAGCACGTGCAGTACCTCGCGTCAGAGTACGCGACGCAGAAGGGCGACGCGGACCGCGCGGCAAAGGAGGCGGACGAACTGCGCGAGGCGATGGAGTCGTTCAGGGAGACTGCAGTGGTGCGTTCTGCTCAGTCGCTTACGTCTGCCTACAAGGAGTGTGCTGACGTTGCTGTCGAACTCGGTGCTCGCAGCGTGAGGCATCGGAGCAAGTCGCCGACCTGCAGACACGCCTCTCGACTCACGAGTCGGGCCTCACGCGCCTTCGCGCCGCGCGCGACGAGCTCAAGGCCGAGACGAACGAGCTGCGCGCCAAGGAGACGGACAAGGCGCGCGCGCTCGACGAGCTCAAGACGCTCGCCCAGGCGCGCAAGTCGCGCCTCCGGGCTTACGAGAGCGAGCTGCGCCGCCTCCGCATTGGCAAGGCGGCCGAGCGGGGCGACCTCGAGGGCGTCGACCTGCGGGTGCGCGAGGCCGAGGCCAAGGCCGAGCGCGAGGCGGCGGCGCAGGCGGAAGGCGCGGACGAGATGGAGGAGGGCGAGGTCGAGGTCGGCGAGGACGACGTCGTGGCGGACCTGTCGGCGCGGCTCAAGAAGGCCGAGGGGCTGCTGCTCGCGCTCAGGGACCAGCTGAGCGACTATGCCGCCCAGGGAGGGGGCATGCCCGGCCCGTCGGCGCAGCAGCTCATCGACAGCGAGACGCGCGCGCGCGCCGACCTCGCCGAGGCGCAGCAGCGCGTCGTCCGCCTCGAGGCCATCATTGGACCGGGTGGGAGGGCCGACGTCAAGGAGATGGCGGAGCGCCTCGAGGAGAAGCAGCGCGAGCTCAAGGTGGCAGAGGCGCAGGTCAAGAGCCAGGAGGCGGTGCGTCGCCCCTTTTCTCGCCCTGGCTTCCAGCTGGCTCATACTCACTCGGTCTCGTCGACAGGCCTCAAACATGCTCTATGGCGAGATTGACCGCCTCTCGGCAGCGTGGCAGTCGCTCGACGAGCAGAACGCGTCCAAGGTCTTCAACCTCGCCGCCCTCGAAGACAAGATCCAGCGCCTGAGCGCCGACGTACGCCTCCCGCGCTCTTCCTCTGTGCGGGCCTGCGCTGACCCCGAGCCTCGACGGTCCCCGCCTGCAGAAAGCCAAGGCCGACAACCGCTACTTTGCGACCATGCGGCAGAAGGACGCGCTTGGCGGCGAGGCGGCCGTCCTGCAGAAGCTTGCCGAGAAGCAGCAGCAGAAGATCGAGTCGCAGGCCGAGGTGCAGCGCGCTCTCGGACAGCAGCTCGTGCGTTGCCCTCCGTCTCTTCTCTTCGCATCACTCTCGAGGGGCCTATGCTGATGCCGGCTCTTTCGCCCGCGCCCTCAGGCTCATGCCGAGAAGGAGATCAGCATGCACCAGAACAACGTGCGCGCGTGGCAGGAGCAGAACTCGGACTTCAAGCGCAAGAATGCCGAGTTGCAGCTGCGCAGCGATCAGACGAACCTGCAGGTCGCTGAGGTGCGACGCCCTCTTCTCGCCTCCGCGTTTCCTTCGCTTTTGCTGACGCTTCCCATTCCCCACAGCTCACTGCCCGTCTGACCGAGCGCATCAATGAGGCAGACGACGCCGCGCGCGCCAAGTCCGCCGTCGAGGAACAGCTGGCCAAGGCGCAGCGACAGTTGCAACAGGCGCAGGCCAAGGCCTCGTCCGCTGCCGCTTCCTCGAGCGGTACGACCGACCCCGCTGAGGTCCGCGAGCTCAAGAAGTACAACACCGACCTCATGGTGCGCCGCCGCACTCCCTTCCTCCTCACGGTGCGCACGCAAGACGCTTACCCTCGGACCCCCTACAGCGCATGCTGCGTTGCTCGACGTGCAACATCCGCTTCAAGCAGGTGGCGCTGTCGCGCTGCGGGCACACGTTCTGCCGCGAGTGCGCCGACGCCCGCCTCGCCAACCGCCAGCGCAAGTGCCCCGCGTGTGCGGCGCCCTTCTCGCGCGAGGACGTCCTTCCCATCTTCCTCTGAGCCGCGGATCGACTCGACTCGACGATCTGCGCGGCGCGGTCTGTTGGTCGAGGCTCAGTCTCTGCCCTCGTTCCCTGGTCGCGCCTCTCAGGAGCGCCTTCTCCTCCGTTCCCCTTCCCCGCTCCTCCACTGGTTGTACAGCAGCTCTCTCTGCCCCTGTTCGCATCACCCGCAATAAGAACGTTGTGCTTGTTCATCCCCTCCTGGTGACACGCCTGTCCAGCGCGTCGATGGCCTTCATGAGCGACTCCCAGCGAGCCTTGCGCGTGCTCGCGACGACAAAGAGGCCCCGCTCGGAAAGCTGCAGCGCGAACGTCGCGTTGAGGGCGAGCGGGGCCTGCACGTGGCGGTAGTATGCGAGCAGCGGCAGGTCCTCTGGGCCCTCGCCCTCGGTCCTGAGACCGGCCGCCGCGCGCGGGATGCGCAAGTCCGCGAAGGCCGACATGTGGTTGCTGACGATCCAGCGGGTCGTCCCTCTCTCGGTGTCCACCGCCCACGGCCAGTCGCGCTGAGGGAGCATGGGCCGCCGGCCACCCTGCGTGAGCTCCTCGCCTGCGAGGAGCATGTCGCGCAGCCAGGGAAGGGTCTTGCACCCTGCGAGCGTACGCCGGTGCAGGAGGGCGAGTGCGCCGGTCGACATAGAGGCGAGATGCGCGAGTGGGATGGGCTCGGGCGAGAAAGGGTAGGGGGAGACGCTGCGAACGAGCGGGACAAGCAGAATGAGCGAGGCGAGCGGAGCCGGGCCGGGTGAGCGCGAGCACTCACGCGTTGCCGGTGTGCGCTGTCAGCTGCGCCGCGAGGTCGGGCGACGACTCGGCGAGCAAGGAACGTATGTTGAAGACTGGCGAGCAGGTCATGAAGCCACGTGCCGCCTTGTCGCCGTCGTGAAAGTGCTGCAGGCGGAGGGAGGTCAGCCGCAGAACCAGGAAGCCAACCCTGCGAGTCTGGACGCGCCTTGAGCGTCCACGCCGTCAAGACATCCCCTCCCGACACCCACTCCTTGCCTTCCGTCTCAGCCTTGACCTCCTTCTTGACCTCGGCGACGAGGGAGTCCACAGCGGCACGGCTAATGAAGGCGTACCGCAGGGTGTCCTTGTGCCACCAGAGGTCCCACAATGTCTGCGCAAGCAATGCGAGCAGCGCCGTGACAGAGAAGGGGACCCAGCCGCGCAGGACAGGCGGGCGCTCGACCTTGTCGTCGGCGAGCGAGGCAAAATCGGACGACATGAGGCGCAGTCGGGCTTCACTGAGAGCGTTCGCCTCGAGCACGGGCGGTGCGTGCCACTCGTCGCCGCGCAACTCTGCGCTGATGCCGGAGAGGACATGCGCGAGTCCGGTCCCGTCAAACAGGCCGTGCGGCGCCGAGATCCCGAGCGAGACGGCATCGCTGAAGCGCACGACGTGAACCGAGAGTAGAGGACGTCCGGTCTTGGCGTATTGGCGCATCGCGCAAGGTGCGTCTGCGTGGCGGAAGTGCGCGACGACGAAGGGGTGGACCTCGCCCGACGGGGCCGACGGCGAGATGGGCTCGAGGGGCTTGGAGTCGCCAATGGTCTCGTGGTACGGCTGGTCGACGCACGAGGTCGTGAATGCATAACGACTCTCGTTTGGAGCGTCGGTCGGGACGTCGATAGCCCACGTGCGGGTCTGTGGGAGCCGTGAGCGAGCGTGAGCGCGTGCGCGCGTGCTTTCAGAGTCAGGACCGGAGCGAGTCGAGCGCACCTCGGCTTGCCAGACTGGCCTGCCCTGCAGTAGGCGCCACTTTTCGACGACACCGTCGACCGCCTGCCTGAGTGCACCGACGAGGGCATCACCCTCGGGACTGGCCGCCTGAGGGAGCTCCCAGACAAAGCCGCGACAGAGCCCCAGCTCCTGCGCGCCGGTGTCGATGGGCGAGAGCTGGACCAGCATTTGTGCTAGCTGTTTTGGCCGAGTCGACTCGCACGACTGGCTGACCGGGAGCGAGAGAGAGGACGAAGAGCGACGTCAAACTGATGCCAAAGGCTAGCGCGTGCCGCAGCCGAGGCGCGGGTCGCGAGCCGTTCTGAGCGGGGTGCGCACAATAGGTAGCAAGGCCGAGCGACAGGCCACTCGAGCGGCAAAGACTTCGCGCGAGGTCAAAGTGCTCAAACCTCTCGCGACGGCGGAGGTCAACGTTCTCGGCGACCGCCTCAACCGACCGCCTCGACATCGACAGATGGAGACTGCGCGTTGGCATGATGGAACGACGAAGGTGTGCGAGGAGACCAGGGTATACAAAACGCTGCGAAGAAGCGGGAAACGACGAGGAGCGAGGGGCAAGGGACAGATAGCAACATCGGTCAAGGGAGGGTGGGAGATTGCGGAGGGGCCAGGGCTGCCCAAGTCCGACTCGGCGGGGAGAGTACGTAGGACAGTGTCTAACGCGTCGCCGAGCCGAAGCGGGAGAAGAAGCCCGACGTGCGGCGCTCGGCACCCGGTCTGCGGGAGTGAGGCAGCTGAGTACGGTGCAATTGGCTCTCGGGCCCGAAGGAAACGGTCACGCACGCTTGGTCCGCTTCGGCACCTCCACCGCGGAGAGGCTTGGCAATGCGGCCAAAGTTGAGGCTCGACGCGACCGCCGGCTGGTTTTGCGCTGGCGAGGGAGCGCAAGGGCGAGTCAGCGCCGGACCGGAAGCGCAGCGACCAGAGCGCGCAGTGCTGAGCGGTCGTTACGATGAGCCAGAGAGGCGCAGACTTACCACGGGCCTGGTCGAGCCGCTCCTTGACGGCCTGCAGCCGCGCCTCGAACTTGGCGTTCTGCTGGTTGACCTTCTCGTTGGCGTCCTGCAAGAGTGCCTCGAGGTTTTGGATGCGCTCGTTGCGTGCGATGAGCTTGCGCTCGGCGAGTGCGACGTCCCGCTTGAGCGTCGTGTTCTGGTCGACGAGCTGCTCGGGGAAGATATGGTGAGCCGCGGTATGCGTGAGCTTGAACGGGCGGAAAGATGGACGGACCTGCTTCTGCACGAGCGTGAGCTGGTCGAGGTTGCGCGTGAGGAAGTCCATCTTGCGCTGCTGGGCCTTGCTGTTCGAGTTCTTGGCAAGGTTGCGGTAATTCTCGCGCGCCTCGTCAAGCGAGATTTCGAGCTCGACGACCTGGCAAGTGGGAAGACGGCGTCAGCGTGCTGTTCGACCAAGAGGGGACGAAAGAGGGAGGAGCGCACCTTCTCGCAGCGGTCCTGCAGGTCGCGCATGAGGCTCTTCTTCATGGCGTCAAAGTCGGCGAGCTGCTGTGCGACGGCCTTGTGCTGGCGCTCCATGTCCTTGGCGGCCTCCTCAAGGTTCTTGCCGCCCTCGATGCTGGCTGTCGTGATCTTGAAGGCGCGCTGCGGACGGGGGAGGAAAGTCAGCTTCGCCGGCGAAAGGCCTGGAGGAGAGCGGCAGTAGCGTACCTCGAGCTCTGCGTTCGCGGTGCGAACCTGCTCGAGCGCGTCGTTGACGTGCTTGAGCTCCGAGTTCTTCAACGCGAGCTGCTGCTTGAGGTCGCTGCCATCGTTGAGCGCGGCTTCGAGCTTCATCGCATACTGCGCCTCGAGCTTGTTCTGCGGGCGTTCAGTCGACGTCAGTGACACTGAGAAGTGCAGAAGGAGGTCGAAGCTGCGCACCCGGATGTCCTGTACGTTGGCCGCGTCGTCTCGCTCTTCGTCGGCAACCGTCTTGTCTGCTCGCGGGGCCTGTCGACGTCAGTGATATGACGGCAGTCGACGGTGGCAAAGTGGGACAGGGGCGCACCCAGCAGCTCCTCGTACTCCTGCTCGAGCGTCGACAGCCTCGCCTCGAGCTCGTCCCGCCTGCGGGTGAGCATCTCGTTCTCCTCGGTGACCTGCTTTGCCCGGTCCTGGTGCTCGCGCAGCGAGATGGAAGAGTCCTCGAGCTGTCGCCTGAGCGTCGACAGGTCGTCCGCCGACAGCGGCTTGTCGGAGTGTGCGGCCTCGTCGAGACGTGCGAGCGAGGCGCGGATCTCGGCCTCCTTCTCTGACAGCCCTCCCTGCGAATCGACGGGCAGCGTCAGCGAATAATGACTGTCGTGTCGACAAGCAAGAAGCATGTACCGCAGCGAGACCCGCCATCATGGCGGCCATGCGTTCGGCCTTCTTCTTGTCCTTGCCCTCCTGGTCCGCCGTCTTTTGCGTCGCTTTGGCGTCCGCGAGCGATCTCTGCAGGACATTTTTCAGCATCAGTCGGTGGCTCTGAATCAGCGACAGCAAACACAGGGCGCACCCGCAGGTCCTCAAGTTCGCGTTCGAGCTCGGCGTTCTGCTCCTTGAGCGAGTCGGTCGTGATCTGCGCCTCCTTGCTGTCGTAGCGGATTCGCTCGAGCTGCAGTCGCAGGTCGGCGAGCTCGCCGTTCATGGCCTTGTTCTCGGTCGACGCGGCCGTCTCGGACTCCTTGAGCGACGACAGCTCCTCGCGCAGGTCGCGGATGAGCTTCTCCTGCGACGAGAGTTGCGACTCCTGCGCGTCGGTTTGATCGCGGACAATCAGCGCGGCCCTCGAAGGTGTAGTCCTTGCCGAAGCACTGGTAGGGAGCGCGACGCACCGTCTTGGCGATCTGGTCCTCCATCTCGTTCTGCCGCCGGATGAACTCCTCCCGCTCGTCGGCGCCCATCGCACTGCTGGGTGTCTCCGGCCGGCTCTCACCACCCTCCGACACCCTGTCGAGCGCCGGCGTCCTCGGCTGCGCCTTCTGCTTGGCCGCCGCCCCTCCCGCGTCCGCGAGCTTCTCGAGCTCGCCCTCGCCGAGGCCGAGCGCGCGCTCCATCGACGCCCACTTCTCCTTGTCGACAGTGCCGCCCTCGCGCCAGACAGCTACCTCCTGCTCGAGCAAGCCGATGTACGCGCCGGCGTTGGCGTTGTCGCGCTGGGCGCGCTTGAGCAGCGACTTGAGCTCTGCCGGCGACAGTTCAGCGTTGACGCGGGCCTTGTTCTTGATCGACTTGGCGCGCATGCCGAAGCGCAAGGTCGAGAGCGTCTCGGCCTCGTTGTAGAGCGAAGGCGAGCAGTTGATGATGAGGGTCGTGCGCGAGTTGCCTCCGAGCGACTCTTGCAGGATGCGCGTGAGCTTCGAGTCACGGTAGGGGATGTGTGACGACTGTGGAGAAGGAACCCGTAGGAGCCCGTCAGCGCGCGACATGAGCGGGGGACGACGAGAGGTGAGGGACGGACCTTCCCATCCGTGAGCGCGTTGATGACCAACCCGAGCGCACTCAAGCTCTTGTTGATTTTCTTGGCCTCCTCGAGCGTCTGGCCCGTCGCGCCCGTCTTCGAGATCTTTTCGGAACCTGCCAGGTCGACGAGGAAAAGCGAGCCCGTTTTCTGAGTGCCCGTCTCGGTGTTGCGGGCCTGGACCGTGAGGACAAAGATCGAGTGCGAGCGAGACGACTCGGCGTTCATGCCTGTCAAGAGAACGACGTCAGCTGCGCAACATGACAGCCTGCAACAAAAAGGGGACGCACCGGTCGATGCAACGACGCGCGCAGTTCCGCCCTGGCGCATGACCTCGTACACTTCCGACGTATTGCTCACGTAGTACTCAGACAGGTTCTTGACGTAGACACCACGCTGCTTGTCCTCGTGGACGGGCAGGTTGTCGTTCTCGGCTGCAAGTAGTGGCAGGGTCAGCTTCGGCAGCTCAGGATTCCGAGGGTGGGTCAACGCACGCGCGAGGAGGTCGCGAATACGCTCCATGTAGATCTCCATGTACGACACCTTGACGAGGTACTCGAGATTGGCCGGCGACGACATGATGGACGCGAAGACGTGTTCCGAGATGCGCGGGATGATGCCCTTGAGGTCGGGGTCGTCGATGCTGGGGCCCTGCGAGCCAAGCCAGAATGTCAGACGTGTTAGGAGTGTGCTACAGAGGTGAGCGCTTCCAGCGAGGTCGACTGGCCCCCCGTCCCGCGAACGAGACGGGCAAGGCGGGCGAGACGCCGAGGAGTTCTCGCGCTACGGGAACGACGCACTGTCATCGTCCACGTTTTTCCAGACCCAGATTGCCCGTAGGAGAAGATCGTCGAGTTGTAGCCCTGTAGAACGTCTGGTAGAAGCAAGGAGGAAAGGAGGAGAGGCGCAGAGGGGAACTCAGCGGCCGCGACGCGTGAAACAGCCGAGCGGACGCACCGTCGACAATGCCCTTGACCCCGTAGTCATACACTTCCTGCTGCGGAGTGTTCATCTGGAACACCCGGTCGTAGGTGAAGCCGTCGGCCTCTGCGCCGCGCAAACCCTCCTGCGTCTTGAGCCTGATGTTGGTCCCGTCCTCGCTGATCTGGACGATGCTCTCGCCGCCCGTCTCCCTCAGCTCGACCGCATTGGGCGGACGGAAGCGGCAGACGACCTTGATGTTGTTGGAAGAGGAGTTGGACATGGTGGGGGTTGGATGGAGGGCGAGGCGAGAGTGAGTGAGGGCGAGGGCGTGCCCGTTGCTGAAGTCACGACGACGTGATCAAACAGACAATGCTGCCATGCTCAGAGATTAGCGAACGCTCGTCCCTGTGCGGGTGAGCGGGCTCGAGGGAGACAACGCACCGGGGTTGAGCGAGCGATGAGGGGGATCCGCGATGACGAGCCGCACGGACTGGCGCCGTCTGTCACTGCCGCGTGCACTAGAGCAGAGTCGACTGAGCTACTCGTGCCCGCTCAGCGAAGCGTTGCTGCGAAACAAGGGGATCGAGCGACGGGGTGCTGGAGGTGGAGCCGCGAGTCGTGGCCTGCGTTGTGGTGTGGGCGGCGCGCCTGAGCTTGACGTCGCACTACGCTCAGCGACGATGGAGCTGCAAGACTGCGACGCTGCAAGAGCGAGGTTGTCTAGGGACCAGGTGCGCCCGCACCGCCCTCCGCGCTCGCGACAGGGGGAGCCCGGCTTTCACGCGCCTTCAAGCGCCCTCTCTCCCACAAAGCAATTGGACCTGCGCTGTGACTTCATGCCGCTCGGAGAGCGTGTCGTCGAGTGCAGACGGTTGAAGGGCCCTCGCTCGGCGCGAGACCGGACCCTCCTCCAACCCGCTCCTGCGGTGTCTGTGCGATATAAACGGTTGCAAGGTGCACAGAGCGACAGCGCCACGACAGGCACCTCAAGCATGCTCCTCCTTCCGTTCGCCGTCAACCGCAAGCGCCTCCCCCTCGTCCTTCTCACCCCGTGGCGTGCTCGCCTCCGTCGCCGTCTCGACGCCCTCCTTCTTCTCGTCGTCGCGGCTCGCAGCGTCAGACGGCTCAGAAGGCGGCGCGAGGATGTCGCCGCCGATCGGAAGTCCGAACGTCGCCGCCGTCTCGGCGAGCGTCGGCGCGGCGCCCACGTGCTCAGCCGCGTCGACGCTCTTGCCCTTGTCCTCGGGCGTGTGCGTCGGCGCCTCGTGCTCCTCCTCCTTGTCCTCGGCGACGTCGGCGCTCGCGTCCGTGCCGTCGGGCAGGAGGATCGACGGCGCCGTCTCGAGCGTGCGCATGCTCGCGCGGCGCTCCTTCGGGTCCCTCTCCGCCAACCCGTCCGCCTGCTCCTCGAGCGGCGCCCTGCTCCTCACGCTCCCCTCGCGAGGCCTCGCTCCCATTCCCGCAGCGCCCCCAGGCCCAACGACGGCGCTCCACGTGCTCCTGCTCCCGAGACTCTCGTCGCTTGCGCGGCGACTGCCCGCCAGCGCGCGCACCGACGCATCCTCGTCAGCCTCTGCGCCCTGAGCCGCACCCGGGAGTGACTTGGCGCCGCTGCCTCCACCGCCGCCGCCACCACCGTGGAGGGAGCGCGCCTGGCGGGTGCTCCACGCGCGGAGCCCACCCGCGCTCGTCCACGAACTGCGCGCGCCCGCACCGCCGCCTGCGCCAGCCTTATCGCCGCCGACGCTCGCTCCGGCGCTGCCAATGACGCTCGGCGCGAAGGACGAGCTCGCGAGGGTGAGGACACTGGCGTTGTCTGCGGGGGGGAACGCCGGATGGGGGTTGTTGCGCGGGTGGGCGTACGTGTGTGACGGGACGCCGGTGGGAGAGTCGGGCAGGTCGAGAGGAGTGCCGTCGGGGAGGTAGATGAGCGAGCGGGACGAGGAGGTCGAGGACGACGAGGGGCGGTGCCGGTGCTGCGTGTGGAGCGCCGCGGCGAAAGGTGCCGTCGCTGCCGAGGCGACGGGCTGGGAGGCCATCGTCGGGCTCGAGGTGCTCGGCAGCGCAGACGAGAACGACAGGGTCTGGGACCCCTGCGAACCGGCACTCGCGCCGAGGAAGCCTGGACCCGGCGTCGCGCCGGTGCCCGTGCCCGTACCGGGGACGACGGCGATCCTGTTGGCGCCCGGCGCGCCGCCGAGGTCGACCGAGAGGAGCGTCGTCGGCTTGGTCGAGGCGTAGCTCTTGTGCGTGCTGGCGTGCGTCGGGGCGAGCGACGACGCATCGTGCGACGACGAGTCGACGGTGCCGTGGCTCGAGATGATGCTCGACGGCCCGCGGGTCGACGGCGACATGGCGTAGATGGAGGCATCCGTGTCAGCACCCGACAGGCCCGACTGCGCCGACACAGAGTGTCCGCGCGTGCGCTGCGCAAGGTCGTGGCGGTGCAGCATCCCGCGCTCGCGCTCGTCGTCCTCGTCGCTCGCCCGCCTCGAGCGAGACGAGCCGCGGCTGCTGGTGGCGGCGCGGTGCGGGCTCCTGGTACGAGTGCGGTCTACGCCCGCGTCGTCTTTGCTGCCCGAGTGGAGTTGAGGGAGCTTTGGGCGCTGCTTGGTGGTGGACCCGCCTCCCGAAAGAAACCGCGAGATGCTGCGGAAGACACGCTTGTGCGACGACTTGTTCGGCGGTGGCGAGGGTGCACCGGGCGAGGTCGTCGCTGCCGCAGTCGCCATGGTCGAGGTGCGAGGGCGATTGAGAGGGGGTTCGTCCCGAGGCTGCGGGGAAGGACGATGATGCGCTCGAGGGGGGGCTCGGACGAGTGGGTGAAGGAGCTGGGTGGGGCTTCCGGGCGGCGTAGGCTAGCCTGAGTACCGTTGAGCGGTTTCAAACGGACGAGGAGAGTGGGCGGGAGGAGAGGCTGAGCAAGCAAGGTGCGGTCCCGTGCGGCCGTCGACCGTCGCGACTCGAAGTCGAAGGGATCGTCGACGGTCTCTCGCACGATAGCCCGGAGAGCCGTCCGTCTGCACAAGACAGAATAAAGTCTGCAAGCACGCCCACTCGCCCATGGAATGGAGCAGGGCACGGGCCTCTCCTCCTCGATCGTCCTCCTCACGCAACTCGGCCCGGGGCGACAGGGACGACGCTGCAAAACGACCGAACAAGCGCGTGTGTAGAGAAGCAAGGGGAAAGAGGGGGCACAACTGGGGCGGGCAGGGTCCAGAAACTGAAAGGACCTGCCGCACACGACAACGACGAGGAACGAGGGGGGGAGAGGTACAACCGAAGCGAAACGGGACTCAACAGCTACACTGAAACATGGCCAAGGCAAGCAACAGACACACACTCAAGCAGGGCCCGGGCGACGCTGCACCTCTGTCAGCCCGAGCTTGAACCCTCCCCGGGGAACTCCGTCTCCCTTCCTCGGCCGGTGCGACAGGTAGTCGCCGCCCGCGCCGGTGACCTCGCCATCGACATCGCTGTCGGCCCCAGGCGTCGTCGTCGTGTCCGTCTCGTCGCCTTCGCTGAAGAGCGGGCCGTCGAGTCCGACAGAAGGCGCCCGGTCGCGCGACATGCGCCGCACGGTCGACGATTCGTCGCCCGAGGTCGACGACGCGGACGACACGCGGCCGTGCCGGTGAGAGCTCAACGCGCGGCGCGGAGAAGTCGAGGTGGCGTTGGGGCGTAGCGGGGACGAGGCGGTCGAGCTCGATGCCGAGTCGGAGGGGGACGAGGAGGGCGAGGCGAACGTGGCCGCCGCGCCCGTCGCGATGGCACCGAGGGTAGGGGGCTTGCCCGGGCGCGTGCCCAGCGGTGCTTCTTCGTCGACTGACGGCAGAGGGGTCACGTCGGAGTAGGCAGGCGAGGGGAAGATGTCAGAGGCGCCGGACGAGACGGACTCGCCGGACGAGGGGAGGACGCCGTCGCCCGTCGACGAGGGCGAGTGAATCGAGCCGTGCACGGGAATGGCGATGAGACGACCATCCTTCTCCGGGTCCTTGAAGTGGCGACTGCGGGAGTGACGACGGCGCCGGCGTCAGCGAGAGGACCCGCAGCACTGCCGCGCGGGGAGAACCGGCGCGAGCTCGAATCGAGCTCTGTCGCAAGCAGCGGCCGCTCCGGCGCGCTCCTCGAGTGCACCAAGGAGGAGAGATGGCAAGAGAAGACAAGGGACGCACGTCGAGGCGTAGCCCAGGGGGCGGAGAACGCAGGTGAAGGCGAGGTACCCGACGACGTCGACCTGCGAGCCCATTCGCGCCAGATGCGAGCTTGTCAGCAAGTGCATTCCCAGATCGTGAATCCCACAGACCGTCTCGGCCAGCCAGTGCGCCCATACGAGCGACCTGGAGCTCGTGGCGAACCTCGCCGGTCACGACGAGAGATGAAATGAGAGGCGGACTCACAACTGCGAGGGCGGCGACGGGGACAAAGAGGCTCAGGGCGAGCAGCCTGAAGGCGCTCGGGAGGAACCTGAGTGGCTCTGGCAGGTCGGCGTGCGTCGTGAGGAGGAGACGCCACGCTCCTGCGGCGGACGTGGGGAGCAACTCGTGCACTCCGGACGGCGCGAGGGACGACAGCATGACGGACGGCAGAAGCCGGTGTCGCGTTGGCTGGCTGGTGTGTGAGCGGCGCTTTCTAGTTTGAAGAGTGGCGGGAGGGGGGGGGGGGAGAGAGAGGAGGGCGGAGGCGACCAGGGCGAGACCTCCCCGCGCTCGAGGAGGGAACGGAGACTTGGAGGAGGCGGTGCTCCGCAAGGGTCGCCCGGCACAGCCGGCGACGATCCTCTCGCAGCTGGTGGTGTCTCCTTGCGACACGAGTGCGAACGCTCGTTCCTTCGCAACCCCGCGCACGTCGGCAGACGAGGAACCGGAACAAGCCCTGTGAGGACCGTCCGACATGCTCGAGCCAGAGAAGGGCCAGGCCAGGGTCACGACGGATCCAACAGATAGACTGCAAGGGAGAGACGGAGAACAAGCTGGAAGAGGAAGAAGGGGTCAAGCTACACAAGGGGAAGGGACGGGAACAAGCGGGCGGACGGAAGGAGGGGAGGGCAAGGCGACGAGCTCAGCGCTCCTGGACGTCCGAGAGGAGCCTCAGGATCTGGAGGAAGAGGTTGACGATGCTGTGCGAGTCGAGAATGGTCAGCTTGTGCTGCGAAGGAGAAACGGCAATGGCAAACGAGACGAGGCGAATCGGACGACGCACTCGAGGTACAGCGAGACGCAGGCCACGACCCAATCGTCGACGTGGAGGCGGTTGAACAGCAGGTGCGTGTCAAACACGATGTAGCCGCTAAAGAGCAACACGCCAAAGCCGGCCATCGCCGTGTCGAAGCCGCGCGACCACGGCAGGAAAACGCCGACGAGCGACGTGACGAAGAAGACGAGGAGCGCGCCGTAGAGGTACGTCCCCATGGAGCTAAAGTCGTACTTTGACTGCGATAGGGAGTGTGTCAGCGCAAACGCACGGCAAGACGGGTGGCAAGAGGGACGGACCTGGAGCGTGAAGAGGGTCAGGCCGAGGAAGACGAAGACCGTGATGATGAGCGCCTCGAGGACAATGTCCGAGTTGAAGTACGACACGACGCTGCCGAGCGTGACGGCCTCGAGTAGCGTAAACACGCCGAGGAGGATCACATTGGCGGGGGACGAGTGCCGCTTCCAGTAGACGGCGAGCATGGCACCGATCGCGCCAAAGGTGGGCAGGAGCATCAGGCCGCTGTGCTCGCGCGTCCAGTTGACGATGCCGTCGTTGGCCGACATGACCCAGCCGACCACGGTCGTGAGGAGCTGCACGAGGGGGCGCAGGGTCAGCGCTAGGATTCGAGTCGAGGAGACTGTGCGCGCAGGCAGCTGCTCCGCGCGCCGAGGCGAACGGACCGTGCACGCGCGGATGGACTCACGATTTGGCAAAAGAGGACGCCGTACACCTTGCACACGAACGCGTTGCGCACGTCCTGGCTCGACTGCGAGACGGTCACGCCGATCTGCGGTGCGCGGGTCTCGAGGTCAGCGTCGCACGCTTCTGTTCCAACGTGCCAGACAGGGTCAGCGCGCACCTTGAAGTCGCCCTCGAGGCCATCGCCGTCCTCGTCTGCCCAGGCGTCGCGTGGTGCGGCACCTTGGCCCGCGAGCAGGGGCTCATGCTGAGCGGCGGCGTCCGAAGTCGCGCCGTATGCGGGCGAGCCCTTCTTCGGTGCAGAGCCGGTGTAGGCGGGGGGCTCGACGGTGTAGCCCTGCGAGGACGACATGTCTGGCTAGGAGGTGCTAAGATGATGAGGTGGGGGAGATGGAAAGTGGCGGTGACGAGTGCGGGCGGGGACTGGCTGGGGCGCTCGTGCAGGTGCGTCGGCGGGTACTGATTACTCGAGAAAGTGTCGGGACTGTGCTCTGAGTCACGCTCGTGCAGTTGAGCGAGAGGTGCTTGGTCAACCCAGGTGACACCGGCGGTGACAACTCCTTGCCTCGACCACCTCGCCTCTCCGCTGCTCACAGCGCAGGCGACGTTATGCGCGCTCCAGACGGGCTCCCATGTCACATGCTGCCCCTTGTCCAGGCGTTGCCTCGTCCCCTCCGCTCCTCGCTCGTCATCCGCTCGCAGCATCTCTCTCGCGTCCAGCTGCTCGCTGGGCTGGAGACGAGGCTCGCTTGGTCCGCCAACCGGGTGATGCACGGAGGGATGTCCATAGCGTCCGTCGCTGGCTCTGCCAACGTTGGCCGAGCGCCCGCTCGTCCGCGTGGAATGTCAAGCTGGACTTCGACTCGCTTGCCGCGTACAACATAAGCTCTGCTATCATGCGTCGGCTTCGTGATTGAGCCAGTGCGAGCGTCGCTGCGAAACCGGCGCACGCCACCTCGCAGGGTCTGATCGCGGCCTAGCGACCGTGCACGTTCTGCCTTGCGAGACTGCCGACTCCGCATGCGCACGTGCGCACACGTGCGCAGGCGCTGCCCATTCCGCGCTCCGCCTTTGGCTCCTGCGGGTCAGTGCAACCGAAGTGCGACACCTATGTAGGCGCGAGCCCTGGGCAGTGGGCCTGTAGCTGAGCGAGCTTGCGACGGCCCACACGCCGCTGGATGCGCCCGTTTCTCGCGCGCAGCGGGAGCGAGTGCGAGATAGCCTCGGCACCGACGCAGAGATAAACATCGACTTGGCGCGCGGCAGAGTGCGTAGCAGGAGCCTCGCCAGCCTCGCTGGGCCCGCGCGCCGAGCGACAGGAGGTGCAGTCGGGGTCCGCGCGCCTCACCAGGAGAGAGGCGACCGCAAGGACGAGCACGCGCTGATAGCGTCTTGGAGTCTTGCGAGCTCACACACAAGGTACAGCAAGCGCAAGGGAGGCCAGAAGAGGTAGCTGTTGGCGAGAAGGCAAGCGCGACTCGACGCGCCGAGCGTGTCGAGGGAAGGAGGCGAGGCGAGCAGAGGGGAAGTGCCTCTCGTCCCCCGCCCTCACTGCGCTTGCCTGCTGACCAGACGCACGCTTCCCTGCAAGCCCTCTAGACGGGCCCAGTGGCCTGCGCAAACCCTCCCCAGCGGCCCTTGCCCTCTCGCCGTTGACGCGTCGCCACCTCCGCCTCCCCTCGCCCACCCACCGCCCCGCTCTCGAACAACAATCCCCTTCGAGGCCACTCAGTGCGTGCGGGAGTCAGGGGCGCCTTTCTGTCGAGTTACAGCGCTCACTAAACCATGTGCAGGCACCCAGCGCACCCCACCTAGGCGTCCTCGGCAGCACTCGACATGGACTCGCTCCGCCCCTCGCCCCCAGGTCGTTCGCCGTCGCGATCGCCTCACACCCACCTCTTGCGACCGCGACGCTCGTTCCAGCGCAATCCCTTCTCGTCAAAGACCAATCTCCTCACCGGCAGTCCCCTCCTCGGAGGACCCGACAAGCTCCAGAGCCCGGTCAAGCTGGCAGACGCTCCGCCCGCGTCTGCGCCTGCACAACCCGCTCCGCAAAAAGGGCGCGGGCGCGGAGGCGGCGCAGCACTCTTTCCGCCATCGCCAAAAGACGTTGCCGGCGCGGCGAGGAGCGCACCTGACCATGCCACGTCTCCGTTCGCGTCGACTAGCGCGGCCGTCCTGCCGCCCGCTGCCGGACCCTCGAACGCGCCCTCCGCGTCGACCTCGACCTCGACCTCGACTTCGACTCGCAGCAGCACTCGCCCGGGTCAGCGCGAAGTGGCAGGGCTTAAGCGCCTCGCGAGCGCATTCGGCGGCACCTTGCTCGGCAAGACGCGCTCGTCGACCGCCCGCAAAGCCTTTGACTTGAACGACTGGAATCACGACCTCGCCGCCATTGCGAGCCACCCTCCGAGCTCGACGCCGACGAGCTCCAACGACCCACAGGACGATCCCATTGCAGCTGCCGTCGCCGCTCGCGCAGACGACGTCTCGCCTGCCGGCCCGCGGAGGCATGCTTCGGCCGCGAGCTCGACCGGCGACATGTCGAGCCCGGTCAACGAGATGTCTCCGCGCGCGACGCGACCGCGTCCGTCGTACGGGCTCGCCGGGGAGGAGTTTGCCGCGCGCCTCGAGCCGCCACCGTCCGAGTCGCGCCGGCGCAAGAGCGACGAGATGGAGGACGACGCGCGCGACTCGTTCGAGCACCTGCATGCCGGTGCGGCACCGTCTGCACACCGGCGCGAGCCGCACCACGTGCACCACCGCGGCGGGCACGGACGGGCGCATTCGCTCGCCCACGCGCACTCGCTGCCCTCGTCGCGCACCCTGTCGCAGCACGCGAGCGACGGCCTCGGAGCTGCGTCTGCCTCGCCCGCGTCCATCCCGCGCTCCGTCTCGACCCTCAACTTCGAATCCCCCTTCTCGTTCGCGTCGTCGCCGGCGCGCAGCGTCTCTGCCGCGAGCCCACTCGGCGGCACGGCGCCGCCGCCTTCGAAGCGGGTGTCGATCGAGCGCATGCCGTGCTTCGAGGAGGAGGAAGACGGCGAGGGGAGCGGCCTGTCAGGCGACGATGCGGTCTTTGGCGGCCCTTCGGTCGCGTCGTCGTCGACGACGACCAACGCGCCCCGCAAGGTCGCGCGTGCCAAGTCACTCTCGCGCCCCTCGGTTCCTTCCTTCCCCTCGTTCAACATCGTCCCCATCCCCGCCTCGTCCTCCCACCCAGGCTTCGAGACCCCGTCCTTCTCGCCTGCCCTTCCCTCTCCCTCCGACTCCCTCCGCCCGCCCTCGTCCATCTCGCGCACTCGCGCCGCGTCGTCAGGCACCGGCCTCGACACGCTCAACGAGTCCGGCCCGGCGATCGACTACTTCTCAACGTCGGGCTCCGAGCTGCGCGACGGCGCCATCTCGCCCGTGAGCGTCTCGAGCCTCGAGTCGACCATGACTCCCCCGCGGAGACGCAGCGGGGAGCCCGGCGCGTTCAGCCTCTTTGGCGCCAGCGGCGCGGGGGCACTCAGCGCGGCGGAGCGCGCAGCGAGGCGTCACTCGATGATGCCGCACGCAAACAACTTCAGCCACCACGCGCTGAACCAGCTCGCGGATGGGACCCTCGACGCGCGCGGCACGCCGGTCAAGGGAGGGTCGACCACGGGCTCGACGTCGATGCCCGACATGCAGGCGGGCGCGGCGGACCCCTCGGGTTCGGCACTTGGCACCAGTGACCGTCCGCCATCCCTGCCGAGGTTGCGGCCCCTCGGCTCGGCGTCCGGCGCGGCGAGGCGCCTCAGCTTTGCGCCCGCTGGACAGCCCTCTGATTCCCACCGGCCGTTTGGTGCGCCATTGTCCTTTCCTCGCACTCGTATGCCGACCCGAGCACTCATCGCACTCTCTCGCCCGCAGGCACTCCGATTCAGCCTGTCCCGGCAGGGCGCAAGCGCAACGCAAACGGCGCGCTGCTCGCCGGCGGCGCGACCAGCAAGCTTGGCGCCGTCTCGCCGATCGTCAACCCTCCATCGTCGTCGCCCGCTCAGTCGAGGTGGAAGACGCGCAGCAACGCAGCGGACGACGACGACGACCTCATGGACGAGGACGAGCTGCCTTCGCGGCTGAGCATCGACAGTTGGCGCGACGGGCCGACGCCGACGCTCACGGATGCCGCGACGAGCATCTCGTCGTCGTCGCTGTGCACGTCGCTCTCGGGCCTGGTCGACCACGGCGACGTCAGCGCAGCCGTGACTGCCTCTACTTCGGCGCACTCGCTCAACTCGACCAACGGCGCCGCGCACCCAGAGGGCGCCATGCACCTGGGAGACGGCGGAGCGGCCTTCTTCACGCCGCAGAACTACAAGAACGTGCGCCCACTGGCGGCGGCATTCCTCTCGACTGGCCTCGTCAGCAAGCGCGCCCGCCCACGGACCAACAGCTTGGGCGCAAGCGGCGCACCCACCTTCAACCTGCACCAGCACCTCATGCGCCAGGTCGGGCACGAACAGCCACAGCAGTCGCCGGCGCTCCCGTCGCCGATAAAGCACGCCGCCCCGCCGCATGCCTTCGAGGCCGTCGAGCCCGTCGGCCCCGGAGCTGCGCCGCTGCCCAACCCCCTCGTCACGAGTTTGTCGCGCCCATCGGTCATGCCCGACACACCCGTCAAGCGCTCGGCGTTCGTCCACGGCCAGTCGGGCCCGGCGGCGGGGCCTGCGGGCCGCTCTTCGCTCGCGCCGGCGACGCCGGGCCTCGTCGTGCAGAGCACGTTTGGCTCTTCCGACGAGGGGCACGACTCGCCTGCGGCGGACGCGCTCGACACGGGCTCGCCGATCGGCCCGTGCGGCGCCCTGTCGACACAGCAGACGGTGGCGCTCACGCTCGTCACGACCGTTGGTGTCGAAGCCAGTGAGGCGCGCGAGTCCCTGTCGCCGCTCGCCAGCGCCAAGAAGCCCTTCAACCACTCGGTGTCGCCGCTCTCGGGGCGCAGCGTCGAGTCGTCGGCCTCGTCGGACGGGACGGCCGCCGCGGGGTGCCGCGTCGAGCAGGCCTGCGACCAGTCGCCGTCCATGCACGCGTCTAAGAGCGGCGGCGGCGGTGGCAGCAGCGGGCGCTTCAGCTCGGCGTCGTCGTCCGTGCGCAGCAGCCTCGGGCGCGTCCGCCCGGCCATGTTTCGCCGGAGGAGCAGCGGGCAGCTGTCGAGTGAGGGCAGCTTCTTCGGCATCCAGTACCGCAGCGGCGGCTCGAGCTCGGGCAAGAGCAGCGCGTCGGCAACGATTGCAGAGGGCGAGCCCATGACGCCGACGAGGAGCGTTGGCGGCCGGTACTGGGAGGGTGCGCCTTCTCCCTTCTCAAGCACCTGCGCAGTAGATGCTGACTTTCCGACGCGCACAGGCACGCAACTGCTCGACACGCCGACCGAGGAACCGCCCATCACGCCCGCCATGCCCAACTTCCCACCCATCCCGTCGCACTCGCTCGCGCCCTCCGGCCAGTCGACCGTGTTCCTCCAGCCCATCGCGACGCCCGCCAACGCCCCTCGCGCGTCCTTCCCCATGACGGAGGCCGAGAGTCGGCAGCACCACGTCCCCAAGCCCGCCGGCGGTCGCCCTCAGTTCAAGATCCGCCACTCGAGCTCGACGGTGCTCTCGCTTCGGCAGCAGGAGATCTCCCAGCCCAATTGGTTCGAGAGCAACTACTCGCTGCTGCGTAGCCTCGGCAACGGGGCCTTCAGCGACGCCTGGGAGGTGGCCGACCTGAGCCGCGAGGGCCGCGTCTACGCCGTCAAGCGCACCAAGAACCCGTTCCTCGGCCCCAAGGACCGGTGCGTAGACTGTCGCCGCTCCTCCGCTTCTCCTCGAAGCATGACTGACGACGAGTCTGCACACTCGACACAGCCTGCGCCGCCTCGAAGAGGTCGACATCCTGCGGCTCTTCTCGACCGAGACGGACGCGTCGCCGCACTTGATCTCGCTCGTTGATGCGTGGGAGCAGAGTGGGCACCTCTTCATCCAGACCGAGCTGTGCCCCGCGGGCAACCTCGCGTGGTGGCTCGAGGAGTACGGCAGCGACCACGAGCAGCTCGACGAGGCGCGCGTGTGGAAGATCCTCGCCGAGCTGACGGCGGGCGTCGCGCACATGCACTCGCGCAACGTGCTGCACCTCGACCTCAAGCCGGCCAACGTCTTCATCACCGACAAGGGCCACCTCAAGATTGGAGACTTTGGCCTTGCGACGCGCTGGCCAAGGGCCGACCCGCTCAGCATCATGAAGGGCGCCGCCGTCGAATCGCCGCCGTGGGGCGAGCCTGCCCTCCGTGGCGACCCGATCTGGCGCACCCAGGAGGGCGAGCGCCGCACGCGCGCCAAGTCCAACGGCGACGCGCCCGAGGACCTCGAGCGCGAGGGAGACCGCGAGTACATCGCGCCCGAGATCCTCAGCGGGCGCTACGGCAAGGAGGCCGATGTTTTCAGGTGCGCTTCATCTTCATTCAACCTGAAAGCGGGCGTCTGAGGGCACCAGACTGACCTTCTCTCGCCTCCGCGCCGCAGCCTCGGCCTCATCATCCTCGAGGCGGCCGCCAACGTCGTTCTCCCCGACAACGGGCCAGCATGGCAGAAGCTACGCTCAAACGACTTCTCGGACGTGCACTTGGAGCGCCTGTCGCCAGGCCTCATCGGCATCCTCCAGGGCATGCTTCACAAGTCGCCCGACCTGCGCGCGCCCATCACCGACGTCGCGCGCCACCCGGTCGTCGCCCAACTCCTGTCGATGCTCCACGCGTCGCTGCGTTCCGACCGTGCCGAAATCGACGGCCCGCCCGAGGTGCTCGGCGCCGTGTGCGCCGAGGCCGACTCGTTCCTCCACGACGTCTTCACGCAGGCGTACCCGGACCAGGCGAGCCCCGCTGCGACGCCGGCGTTCCCGCTCCTCATGCACGACCCTCCGGCGTTCCGCATCGACGAGGCGGACGAGCCCGCCGAGGGTAGTCACGCCGGTGAAGACCAGCGCATGGACATCGACGACTAAGCCCTCACCCACTCTCCCTTACACCGCCTCTTCCTCGCTTACTACACCCTAGACCCCTAACTTTTCTTCGTTGTGCTGTGCATTGCCTCCAGTCTCTCCGGCAGTCTCTGCATCCTCATCCGTCTGTGCCATTGTACCCTGCTGTCTCCTCTCTCCTCCATCCAGCTTAGCCCTCCTCTTTACCGGCCTTTCGTTGCTTTCCCTCGTCTCTGCCTTTCTCCTGCCGCAGCCTGCAGCGCGCGGCTCTTGTGTACGTTCTCCGCCCTCTTTTGCATCGATCCGAAGCCTCTGCGCAGCCCCCAGGCGCGCCAGTCCACAGCCCCTCCGCGTTGACGAAGAGCGGTCCGGCCAAGCGTCTTGTAGCACAGCTGTGCGCTGCATCAGATGCAAGCGCTCGAGGCACGTGCGCAGCGGTCGTGCAGAGTTCGAGCACCGGCCGGAGTAGGAGCTGGGTCGCAGGAGGTCCGACCGCGCGTCCAGAAGACGACGATGCTCCTTCTTTAGGTCTTGCACCCGGCTCACAGCCATCAGTCGGGAAGAGTTTGCGATTCCAAGCCGAAGCCGAGTCGTTGCGGCGAGAGGGCGCACTTCACGAGGCTTGCGATGGACGCGGAGCTCGCTCTCGTTGCGCTTGGGGCCGACATCGGCTGCATGGTGGTGCAGCCACACTGTCTAGCCTCTGTTCGGTATGGTCAAGAGATGAGCACCGATAGGGATCAAGCGAGTCGCTCGAGGCGCACTGACCTCGTCCGAGTTCCCGCTCTCCAGCGAGTCCCCTTCGCACGCCGCAATGACTAGGCGCTCGTCAGTATTATCCAAGACTATCGGGAGTGATCAAGCGCTTAGCAAAGCGTCTCGCCAAGCGCTTCAGGGTGTCTACACGAGGGGCCCACGCGTCGCACGGTCCGCGTTGTCGGCTGACCTGCACCTTGCACGCGCTCGCCCTCTCTTTCTCTCCTTCCCTCCACTCGCAGTCACGCACTCGCTCCCTAGCGCGTCACAACTCAACGCTGCAGGTCAGCATGCAGCTCACCGCGCTCAACCTGGTCTCCCTCCTCGCGCTGGCCGCGACCCTTTGCACAAGCCGCTCCTCCCCATCCCGCCTCGACTCGCCCGCCGCGCCGTTGCAACCAGGCATGCAGGCCACAGGTCTCGTACACGAGAGCGACGCCGTGGCTGCGCCCTTCCATCCCGTCGAGCGCTCGGCGGCGAAGAAAGACGCGTCAACTGAGTCCTCGCCGGACGACGAGCTCGCCAGCGCTGCGCAGACGCTCCCGTCGACCAAGAGCAAGCGCTGTGTCTACATTGGGACCTTCTTTCACGTGTGCGCTTACTCCGCCGCTCCTCCCGTGCGCCGAGGTCGACTCGCCTCGCTGACAACTCTCCCTCCCCGTCCCCTTGCGTCCGCCCACCTCCCCCCCGACTTGCCCTCCACAACACCTGCGCAGCATCGACTGCAACGCCCCTGTCAACTTGACGCAGGTCCCGAACGCCCCGCCCGCCGAGTCTGAGCAGGTGACAACGCCGTCGCTCCGCTCGAGCCAGGTCGCAGTCGTCTCGACGGGGCTTGTGACGAGGATCAAGAGCAAGGCTGAGGCGACGACACAGACAGTCAGGGGCGGCTAAGCAGGTAGGGAGGGGAGGATGGTTGCGGCTGGTCCGCCGACGTCTGTGCATTGCGCAAGGGTTTGCTTGTCCAGGGCAAGAGGCTTTGCATTAGGTTGCTCACGCATCTTGCTGCCATGTCGCTGGACACCGTTGCAAGAGTTGAGATAAAGACGGAAGACGACGGAGATACTGCTTGTACAACCTGGGACTGCCACGGCGTGAAGAAATTACTGGCCTCCGTCCTTCCCCCCCCCTTCCCCCCTTTTCCCGCCGCCAGCGTCACGCTCAGAGGAACCCACTCTCACTTAGCAGTCGCGCAATCTTCTCCTGTTGGACATGCAACAGAGACTGTCAGTGAGCACACCGGGAGGAAACCGAACAGGAGAGCGAAGGACGCACGTCGTCGCGCTCACGCGGCTCGAGCGCAAGCGAGATCTCGTACAGCCGCTGGTCCTCCTTGTCAGGGTCGGCGAGGTGCTGCGGGAAGAGCTTGTCCTGGAGGAACTTGGCAATGGCGGGGACGGCCTGGAGGTTGTACGTCGTCGCCTGGTGCAGCTTGATCATGAGGATGAGCTCGCTCGCCTTCTGGCGCTTGTGGAAGTTGATCTGGTGTGGCTTCTCGCGCAAGACGTCGGCGTTGCCGTCGCCGATGAACGTCCAGTCGGTGAGGTAGACGCCTGACATGCGAAGGCGAGGTCAGCTCGGGGTTGTCCGGCGACCGAGAGAAAGAGGAACGCACCGAGGAAGGGCACGCAAGGCGGGGCCGACTTGCGCAAGATGTCACGGTACTCCTTGTAGTTCTTGTCGGGACGCATGATGTTGTTGAGCGCGCCGAGCGTGATCATGGCCTTCTGGCTGACGGCCTCCCACGTCCGTCGCAGGCGGTGAATCGGAGTCGAGTTGAGCCCGGCGATGATGTGGATCAGGGTCGAGAAGTTATTGAGCGACAGGCACCGCTCGGCGAGCGCGACAAAGTGCTTGATGACCGACGCGCGCTTCTTGAGGTCGTCCTGCGACAGGATCGTCTCGATGACCCAGCGCGTGACCTGAGGTGGGGGCGGGAGTGTCAGTCATCGCCTGCCCGCAAGCTCAGCGACGCGGCAAAGGACCAGGGCACGCACCGCGTTGGACATGTCGATCATGGCCGAGATGTTGGGTGCGTCGCCGCCAAACTGCTTTGGCCACGCCTTGCCGAGGCACTCTTGCGCCGTGATGCGCTGGAAGAGGCGCCCGTCCATGATGGTGAGCTGCCGCGCAAGCTCGAGGGGCTCGATGTCATTGAACTTGAGCTTCTTGAGGTTGCGCGGAAGGATGGGCGGAGGGAGCGGGCCGGGCGCGAGGTTGCCTACGGGTCGTCGGGCAGCTCCCTGCATCTGTAGGTGGCGCAAGAGCACGAGTGAGCGAGGGCGGACGACGAGGACCACTCAGCCGCTAAAAGGACGCACCCGCTCGTCAACGCTCTTGCAGATCTGGAGCGACTGGCCCTTCTCGGTCATGGTGTGAGTCGCAAAGTCGCGGATGCGCCGCAGCAGTTCGCGGTTGAGGTCCTCGTTGTCCATGTACTCGCGCACCCACGCTTTGAGCAGGTTCGTGACGCTGTGCAGACGAGCCTCCTCGGTCAGTCGCACGTCGCGGAAGCGCAGAGTCCAGGACCTCCGCAAAACACGCACCGGGCGCGGACGGGCCTCTGCTTCTTGACCTCCCAGTCCTTGAACTCCTCGCCAGAAAGCTCCTCGGGCTCGGGCATCAGGTACCGCTCGATGAGCTCGTCGAGGAGTTGGTGCGACGTGCAGAAGGTGCGGTAGGTCATGAGGAATGCCGAGAGGTACGAGCTGTCGACTGTGGTCAGCGCGTGAGATTGGGGTCAGCAAGTGCCGGCACGGCAGGGAGAGCGCAGGGAATGGGCGAGCGACGCACCTCGTCCCTCATGACTTGTCGCGGCAATGACCAGTCCTCGCAAAGTCCCGCCCTTGATCGTGTTCTCCATCGTGAACGACAACTCGTCGTCTGCCCAGTCGCGCTCGAGATACCACGGCCGAACGTCCTGCACGACAGAGTCGATGGGCGCACCTTCGCCGAGCAGCTTGTGGATGTTTTTCGAGCTCGAGCGCGACGGCGACAGCGTGCCGTGGGGCGACGACGCGTACTCTGCCACGCCGGCGAGTGCGCTCTGCGCACTGAGCGCCCCGCCACTCGAGTTGGTCTGCGTCGTCGCAACGCTCGCGCGTCGTCCGCCGTCCCACCCGGGCGGGAGGACACCAGCCGGCGCGGACCCGCTGGGCATCTCGACGCCTGCGCCGGCGCTCGAGAACGGCAGCGGCGGGCGCGTCCCGCCGCTCGAGGTCGAGGCCTGCGAGCGCACCGTGCCACCTGGAGCGACCGACTGTCCGAGCGACGACCTCGAGTCGCCAGCACCCGCGAGGCTCCTCTGCGGCTCGGGCAGCGCACCCGAGAAGAAGAAGTCGCTGTCGACGCTGTCGCGCACGGACGGCGCAGTGCTCGGCTGCGTCGACTCTTGGCCGTGACTGAAGCGTGCGTGCGTGTCGACCGACTCGGCCTTGCTCGAGCCAAACATGCTTGCTCGGTACGAGCGCGACGTCGAGCGGAGGTGACCCGGGGCCGAGGCCTGCGTCTCGGCAATGGCGGCGAGAGAGACGAGCGTCGAACTGAGGGCGGGGAGGGTGGCCACGAGATCGTCGAGAATCGGATCGAGTGAAGCGGGCGAAGACGGAGGGGAAGAAAGGGCGGGGCGGGCAAAGAAGGCGAGAGGATTGTTGTCATGCGGCTGGCCGAGGAGAGCGCCTGCTGGCGCGGACAGCGTGCTCCTGTCGACTCGCTGCAGCGCGAAGAGCAGCCGCGGCGACACGTCGTACAGCGCCTGCTTGCGTGCCTCGAGGTCCGCGAGGAGTGGCTTGGCCTCGAGCACGCTCGCCCTGTACTTGGCCGCCGTCGACGCGGCGTCGTTGGCGAGCGACGCTGCGCCTGTGCCCGTCGACGTGGGACTCGACGCGTCCTCGCGAGGAAGCTGAAAGTCGACACCGGCGGCAATGTCAACGTCCTCGACCTGCGCTAAGAAGGCCGCGAGAGCCCGCTGCAGCGCCACCGCACGCGACACGACTCCCTGCGACGCCGCGGACGCCGACAGCGTCTTGAGCTCGTCGGCCTGCGCCGACACGCCGTCGGCTGCGCGTCGCAACTCGTCGACAACGTCCTTCGAGATGGGTTTGTTCGGCCAGGCGTACTCGAGGAGGCGCTCGCCCGCCGGTGCAGCATGTCGAGACCGACTCGGCGGCGGTGTCAGGAGCGAGACGAAGCCGTTGCCGCGCCATCCGCCGCCAAACCCACCGCCCGGCAGGAGGAGCGCGCCGGCCTCGGTACGCAGCGAGCCCTGGAGGGGTTTGTTGGCGCGGACGGCGTCGAGCGCGGACAGCGGCACCCCTCGCGCGGCCGACTCTGCGAGAGCGACGCGCTGGAACTGCTGCAAGAAGGCGGCGACCTGGTCGCTGACGTCCTGCGCGCCCTGGAGCGCCTCGCCTCGCAGGCGGGTCTCGTGCTCGAAGCGAATGTCGCGCACAGTACGACGCTCGGCGATCGTCTGCTGGCGGGCCTGCGCGCGCCGGAGCAACTCGTCGGGGTCGGCGGGCGAGTCGTCCTCGGCGACGTGTAGATCCTCCTCGGTCGTCTCGAGGAGGGCCCACATGGCGCGGATGGAAAAGGAGAGCTTGGACAGTGTCGAGATGAGGCGGCGTGAATAGGGGCGGAGATCGGCATGGGCCTGAGGTGAAAGGGAGTGCGACTGCGCGGACGAGGCGTGGATCTCGTTGACGGGGGAAGCCGAGCTGACAGAGGTGGCGACTGCATGCTCGAGCGTGCCCGTCGAGTGCAGCACGACGCGGATGGCGTGCACCACCTCGTTGCCAACTCCGACGAGGCGATCTCGCTCTGCGGCGCGATCCCGCCCGGCCGCTCCTGCCACCCCTCCAAGCCCGACCTCGCTGACGAGCTCCTGCAGCGCTCGACTGGCAATCTCTTCGAGGTCACCGATGAGCGGCGGTGGCGGTGCGCCGAGCAGCTCAGCAGTCCCGGCGGACGGTCGGCGCGATGCAGACGGCGATGGCACGGCGAGGCTGTCGTTCGCCGCACCACCCGCGTCGACGGAGCCATAGGCGCGCGGGGGAGGCATGACGAAGCCCACGTCGAGCGCCGAGTCGTCTGACGACACGCTCGCGTCGTCGCGCTCGTCTGCCTCGGCGACCTCGCCGCCTCCTACGAGGTGCGACCGTGGCGGGCGCTCCGTCCAGCTCGACAGCAAAGACGCTGCGTCTCCTGCGGGAGCGCGCGGGCGGACGCTGCCGCGGCGAGACCCGCTGCTGCTCGTGCCGTGGCTGCCCGGCGGGTCCCATGCCTGCTCCCCCGTCCGCAGGTTGACGTAGTAGACCGTGCGGCCGTCTCCTACGACGCGCTCGCTCCACTCGCTCGGCGCGCCAGACGACGCTCCGGTGCTGAAGACGCTCGCGCGCCGCCCAGCGGACGCGTCGGCGTTGACGATGGACGCTCGGCGCGCGGCACTCTCCCGCGCGTCGAGCGAATAGTCACCCGGGTCGATGCGCACGCCATCGCCCTGTCCGTCGATGGGCATGTCGCGCGAGGTCTCGCCCGTGCGCGTGTTATAGTAGAAGAGCTGGCCTGCGTGCGTCATCTTCGGGACCCAAAAGTCCTCGTCCTCGGGTACGTCGTCGGGCCATGCAGCGGCGGGAGAGGACGGCGAGGCGTGTGCTGCCCTACCGTTAGAGTGCTGGAAAGCGTCAGGCGCGCCGTTGCTCGTCGCCGCTTCGTTCTGCTCGGCGGCAGCAGCGATCTCGCCGAAGATGTCGCCGCCGGAAGAGAACGACGACAAGTCGAATTCGCCGCCGCCGATGAAGTCTTGCAGCGTCGGGTCACGGGCGAGGGAGCCGCCTAGGCGGACGGCGCCAAAGTCCTCGAGGAGGCCGGCTTCGAACGCGTCGTTGTCCCGGCTCGTCGAGCGCGACATGGAGCTGGCCGCGACGTTCCCGCGGCGCGAGTCGCCTCCTGCGGAGAAGGCTGTCGCGCGCATGGCCTCCTCTTCGCCGATGGGCTTGGTGTAGTTGCTCGGGAACCAGCCGCGAGTGCCAGAGTCGAGGACGACGCCGTCCCACCAGCCACTCTCGAGCGTGGACAGGACCTCGATGACCTCGCCCTGGTGGAACGAAAGCGACGAGGTGTCGGTCCCTGTGTAGCTGTAGATGGCGCGAACGAAGACGGGGTCGGCAGCCGAAACGGGCTGGACGGCCGCCATCTTCGGCGCGGGGAGGAGGAGGCGGGGTCGGCGTTCAACGGTCGACGGCCGGGTTCTGCGGTACAGGGCGAGCCTTGTTAGCAGTTGTTCCACTCGATCACGGTGCGCTGAGCCGTCCAGAGCCGCCCTCTCGCTCACTCGACAGCTCTTTGTCCCGGGAGCCGCTTGGCTCGAACAGCCGGGTGCAGCCTGGCCTCCAGCCGTAGCGCCTGCGCTGAGGCGGCACTGACAGGTCACCTGACGTGACAAGCGCCCGGCTGCTGCCCCCGGGTAATCCAGCGGCGGGCTCGAGCCCTCCCCCGCGCCAGCTCCATCAACTTGAGGGAGGCGCTGTGGGCGTCGCCGAGAGGGGGAGAGGGCGCACCTTTGACTGGGCGTGCAGCTGAATGGCCTTGTGCGTGAGCTCTTGGCGGTGCCGGATAGTCCGATCTGGGTGTCGAGAGGGGGAGGGGGGGAAGGTGCGTGGGCGCGAGCGGGAGGACGGTGAGGGACAGGGGCCACTCAAAGGGTGCGGCAGACGGACAGGAGTCGCGTGAGGTCGAGTCGTGCGCTGATGAACAAGCCCCAAAGCACTCTCGGAAGCGGCACGTAGAGCAGAGCAAGGGGGACGGGCGGAGTGAACCAGAGGGCGAGCCGCCAGGATGGGCCGGCCCCCGAGCCGGGACGCGATCACGCTCGCAAGAGGGACGTGCGCTCGCTCGCTCGCCCGCAACTGATCAAGCACGCCGAGGGCTTAGCTCTTCCGGATCGGGCTCGTCAGCGATAGCGTCCAACTGCTTGCGTCGACACCCACACGCGCCCGCACTAAGCAAAGTCCCTGGGCCGCTCCTCGCCCCCTCCTCCCGCTGGGACGATCGCTCCGCCCTCGCCTTCCTTGCCTGCCCCCGCACCAGCACCGGCACCCGCGTCGCCCCCGGTCATCATTCGCGCCGGCCGGAACGACGTGTGCGAGGCCGTCAACAGGCGCGCAAACTCGCGAGTGCCGAGCGTGAGCTGGCCGATTCCCTCGCGCGTCTGCTGCGAGAAGGCAAAGTCGAGGCTGACGGCCTTGATGAGCTTGGCTGCGCGGATGACGTTCTGCACGCGTGAAGGGTGTCAGCTTCTCTGACAGCGCAAGGAGGAGGAGGGGCGGAGGGGAGCAGGCGCACCGACACAAACTCGTAGGACGCGTCGCCGAGTCGCCGTGCCTCTGCCGTCGCAAACTTGAGCCTGCCCCTCGCGTCGTCGCCCCTGACGCGCTCGATCGCCCTCTTGAGCCTCTGCGTCGAGTCGTAGCCGGCCTTGCACAGCTCGGCGAGCTCCTTGAGGCGCCGCTTGCCGATGGCGGCAAACTGGCCTGCGAGCGCCGGGTCCTCGAACGAGTCGAGGAGCATGCCGTACACGTCCGAAGCGATGCTCACGGTCGAGTCGGCCGTGTCGACAAACGTCTCGTCGGCGTTGAGGGTCGACACGGGGCGTGAGATGCGGTGAGGGTGGAACGACGCCGGGACCGAGGACGCGCCGCCGCTGGTGCTCGCGGCGGGCGCAGCGAACGACGACGAGGCGGACGAAGGAAGCGGTGGCATGGGAGGGACGCCAGCCGCCCCGGAGATGGACCCGGCGCGTGAAGGTGCTCGCGAGTCGCTGCCTCCGCCGCCGCCGCCGCCGCCGCCGCCGCCGCCGTTGAGGAACAGCCCGCCGGGCGTAATCGGTTGCTCAAACGCCTTCTGCACCATCTGCTCGTACCCCAGCTGCGGCGGCATCGTCAGCGGCGCAGGTGGGGGCGCGCGCGACGCAAACGCAGACGACATCGACGACTTGGCCGACCCGGGAGTCGGCATCGGCCGCGAGCGCACCGTCGCACCGCCATTTGGCTCGGACGGCATCGGCTCGACATCCGTAGCCGCGCTCTCGTCGAGGATGAGCGGTCCGCCGGGGAGGGCGGGCACGGGTGGGATGTCGGCTGGCGGGAGGTTCGCACCGAGGGCGACGTCCTCGACGCTGAAAGAACCGGCGTGGCGGCGCGTCGTAGAGCGCTGGCGGGTGAGGCGCGGCGCCGGGCCTTCCGCCGACTGTGCCGGGAAGGCCGCGTCGTACGTCGCAGACGGGGTCGGAGGCTGGAGCACGAGGGTCGCGATGGAGGGGTCGTCCGAATCGGCCAGGAGTGGCGCAACCGACGACCACGAGCTCGAGATCTCACCCACCGAGCCATACAGCATCAGGAGGAGCGTGCGCGTGTACCGCACATCCGCCGACGCCGTCAGGCCCGCGAGCTGCGGCTGCAGCGCCGAGACGAGGGCGCCAAAGGTCGCGACGCTGTCGCGACAGGCGGCGAAGACGTCACGCACGATGGCGCTGGGCGGCGTCCCTCGCCTCGACAGTGAGTCGAACCGGTCGAGCGCATTGATGAGCGTGATCATCGACGCGTCGGCCGTGCCCATCAGGCGCACGACGAGAGTGGGGAGGCGGTCCTGCGCGGCAAAGACGACGAACTGCCGCAGCGCAGAGTGGACCTGCGACAGCGCGAAGAGGATGCCGCGGATCGCTTCGGCGAAGCGCAGGAGTGCGGTCGGGACCGTCTTGGGGATCGTCGACGCGGGGAGCATCGAGAGGCGTCGAAAGTAGGCGCCGCTGTTGCGCTCGAGGTCGCCCGCATCTTCGGCTCGCTTGCCCTTCGAGAGCAGCCCTCCAGAAGGCGACGCCGCCACGCGAGCGTCCTGCTGCAGCCCAGAGGCAGACCCGTCGCGCGGGGTGAACGCTGCGGCCAGGTCTGCGGACCGCGCACTCTCGGAGGGGCCCATGCTGGTCGCCGCGACACCTTCCTGCGCCGGATGCAGCAGCCCCCGGTCCGACGCCGAACGTGCCGGACCCGCGATTCGCTCCTCGCGGAACCGCCTCGTCGGTCCGTCGAGCGAGGGCAGTTCCGGCTGGGTCGGCTCCTCGCCCAGCGTCGCACCCGTGCGCCGCTCTGCGAGGATGTCGGCGTGGCTGAGGCGCAGGTCGGGCAGTGACTTTTTCGCGCGGAGGCCAGGCCGCGGGGCGGGCGCGAGCGTCTGCGTTGTCGAGTGCGACGCATTGCGGCTGTGTCGGACCGACGTGTCTGCGTCCAGCGGGTCTGGGATCGGGGCGGCGGCTGGAGAAGGGACAGGCGGCGCGCGCGGGCGGGACCCATTCGAGGGGATGCGCGGCGAGCTCTGGAGGCGGCCACTCTCGGTGCGGGTCATGCCCGTCGGGCGGGCATCCGCCGGCGAGGCACGCTCGTCCTCGCTGCGCAGGGAGGGGGAACCAGGTCAGCTCGGTAGTGCAGATGGCCGGCGAGGAGAAGGAGTGAGGCGGCCGCACCTGGCGACGGCCAAGCTTGGCCTGCGCCTCTTCTCCCGGTCGCGCTCCCTCTCGCGCTCGACCTCGCGCTCGCGATTGTCCCTCATCCACCTCATGAGCGCTGGCAGCCACCGCTGCATCTCGTCCGCCTCCTCCTGCTTGCTCATCGGCTGGCCCGACGTCGACCCAGCAAAGGTCGTCACGTCCTTTGGCGGCCACTCGAGCGGGTTGTGGTCGAGCTTGAGCACCTTGAGGTGCGTCATTGAGGCGAACCAGACTGGGAGACGCTTGAAACGGTTCTTGGCGATGGAGAAGACCTGCGGACGGTGGGGTGATGCGATAAGGACGAGTCTTGGACGCGTGAGCAGGACGACACCAACAGCAGGCGCACCTTGAGGTTGATGAGCGTGCCCGGGCTCGTCGGCAGCTTGCGGATCTTGTTGCGACTGATGTCGAGGATCTCGATCGAGGGCATCTCGCACAGCTGCGCGAGATGGCGGCTCCGTCAGCCGGGGCTCCTGCGAGAGAAGGGTGCGAGAAGGGGGAGCGAGCGACGAACCACCGCAGGGAACGTCGTGAGCAAGTTGACGCGGATGTTGAGGTACTTGAGGCGGCTCCCGAGTTGCACAAAGTGCATCGGCAGGTCCTTGAGGAGGTTGTACCCGAGCGCGAGCTTCTCGACCTCGTCGCGCAGCTCGTTGACCACCTCGAGCGGGAGCTCGGCGATGCGCTTGTGGCTCAGGTCGACCGTGTCGAGCTTGGGACCGCCGCGGTACGGTGCGACCGGGCCTGAGCGAGCGGGGAGGCGGTCCTCGGAGGGGCGGGACGAGCCGGCGGAAGAAGACGCTGGCTCGCGCTCGGCGGACCCGGTCGAGCCCGCGGAACGGATGCGTTGGTGCCCGGCGGCGAGGAGAGGTGTGTTGGAGCGAGTGAGAGGCCCTTGGGACTGCGAGAGGGACATGGGGGAGGCGGCAGACCGCAAGGAGAGGACGTCGAGGAGGAGAGCCTGCGCCGAGATGGGAGGTTCGGGGGCTGAGGGTGACAGGGTCGACGCGCTGGAGGCAGAGAGACCGGTGGAGGGAGGCGTGGGGTTACGAGCACTGCTCGAAGGGGCGTAAGGGGTGACGGCGTCGGAGGAGGAGGAGGCAAAGGCCGAGGCTGGGGTCTGGCGGGGCTCGTACGAGAACGAGTTGTTGTAGGGCAGGTACGACCCGTGCGAGAGGGACGACGTGGAAGACTGCTGCTGACGATGTCGCTGGTACGGCAACGCCGACTGCGACGAAGCCTCGGTCACCGGCGGCGGGCTCATCATGCCCTCCCGTCGGGACCACTCGCGGGTCGACGAGGCCGGTACAGACGAGCCGAGGCTCGTTCCGGTAGACGTCGACGGTCGACGAGGTACCGACAGGGGTGCAGTCGGCGCGAAGAAGGGGCTGTTCATGCCTGGCGCGCCGCTCCCGCCGGACGAGTAGCTGCGGTCCGACTTGAGGAGCAGCGGCGCCGGGAAGATGCGGTCGCCTGGTCGTCGCTCCTTGCTGCGCTGATTGTACGCGTCGGACGCACTGGAGGGGAGCAGCGACCCCGTGCCGCTGTCGAGACTCGAAGGCCCGCTCCCGCCCTCGTGACCCGAGCCGTTCGTTCGAGCCCGCTGTCGCCCTTCGCCGTGGCCCCGCTCATTCGGCGTCTCTCGCAACGTGTCTAGCTGCTCTGGCTCGTCGTAGAGCCTGGCGCCCTCGCGCCCGCCGGGCGAAGGAGACGGGGTCGGCCGGCTCGCGCCAGGCGCGTCGTCGCTCAAGCCACGCGCGCTGCCCGGGCCGCTCAGCTCACGCTGAAGCGCCTCAAACGCCCTGTTGCTCGAGGGCGACGGGGTGACGTCTGCGGTGCCGAGCAAGCCTCCCGACGACGAGTCGCTGGCGATGGACGAGATGGACGTCTGGCTCGCGTGACGCGAGGCCGAGGGAAGCGAGGCGTACGCCGCGTGGAAGCGAGCGGCACTGTTCGACGTCGGGATGACGGGGCTGGGCGGATTCGAGTCGTTGCGCGTGGGAGGGCGCAAGGCGACGTTGTTGGCGGACTGGTGAGAGGACATGGCGTCGACGGCGGTGTCGCTCGTTCTGTGTGGAAGGCAGCTGGGTCAGCGACGTTGTTCAAGAGCTCTGGATCCTGCCACAGCGTTCCGTGACGTCGCAATCCTGTCGTGCGCCGCCGCGTGCCCGGAATCGCACCTCGCTCCACCGAGAGTCGACGCCTCAGCCCGCCAACGAGGTGCCGCGAGCTCAGCCACGCATAAGCGAGATTCACCAGGTCGACTAGACCGCCTGAAGCGCGTGCAGCACACAAAGCGCCAGGTTCGCCTTGGGTCGCTCAGGGGTCCCCCCCACCGGCCAACGGACGCCGATAACTCGCCCTCGTCGAGGTGTGCGATCGGCTAGGCGCTCCGTCCCGATGTCTAGAGGCTGTGTGAGGCGGACTGCGCTGCCTTGCGATGGGGCAAGCCGCGAGGTGCTCGGGGGCGGGTCGTGCGGCGAGAGATCAAGTGTCGACGAGGATAGGCGAGTTTCCCTCGCGCTGTAGACGGCTGATGCGGTCGTGCAGCTGCCGGGCGCACGCTTAGTGACCTGTCAGCGAGCACTGTCGACCAGCCAGTGGCCGCGGGTAGGTGGAGAATGAGCAAGCCCCGTCGGGAACTTGACGCCGCAGGCGACGAGCGACGTCGCGACGGCGGCTCTTTCCTCGCGCAGACTTGTCGGACTCCCACCCGCTCTCTCCGAGTTCCTGAGCAGTCGCCTGAAAGACTCGGCCGATGAAGACCGCGCTCGGAAACTGCAGAGACCCTCCGCTCTCGTGACGGGCGCATGCTGCGGCGTTCAACTCTCTCGGTCTATTGCACTGCTTGCTCGCTCAAAAGATGCGGAACGGGTCTGCGAGCGCGCCAAGAGTAACAGCGTGAGTGAAGATACGCGCGACATGCGGGAGTTGGGCGCTCGCGCAGCTCGCCGCGGCACCTGGCAGGCAGGACTGCGGACGCGCCCGACACGCGCTGAGAAGACGAGACGACGCACAACCGGGCTGCTTCATCTGGAAGACGTTCATCAAGACGCCGGCCATGATGACAAAAACGCCCGTCCAGACGTAGATGCCCAGGCGTTGGCGCGTCGGGTCGGTGAGTTTGGGGATCAGGTAGGCGAGCGCGTAGACCGAGAAGCCGAGGACGCCGTCTGCGCGCTCCCTCGCGTCAGCAGAGCGCCTCAGGAGGAGGAGATGAGCGAGAAGGAAAGGGCGCACAGAGGGCGCTGATGATGTGCACCTCGGCGCCGAGCTGCGTCTGGTACCCGCCGGCGATGTAGGTCACCTGGCCGTTCCTCCCCGCCTGGACGTACAGCGGGTGCCGGATCTGGGTCCACATGTAGCCCGACGTCATGAACAGGATCGTCATCTGCCGTTGCGTATCCGGCGTGCTGTGTCAGCGGAGGTCGCTCGAGGCGCGCAAAGAAGAGAGGGGAGAGAACGCACGAGGCTCATGGCGGACCAGATGTAGCGGCGGGTGAGGATCACGCCCAGGACGGGCCACAGCTTCCACGCGACGACGAGGCCAGCACCGATGGACGCGCCCGTCTTGACGAGCTTGCCCTTGTCGACGGGGCGGCGGTACTCGAGCGAGGGGAGCTTGGCGTGCGCTTTCAGGTGCGATGCGATCGACTCGGCCTTGAAGCCACTGCGTGCGTCGAGCAGGTAAGCATGCGAGGGTCAGAAATCGCAGCATGCCGCGGCGACAGAGGAGAGAAGAGAGGGGGCACTCACGTCCGACCGAAGTCGACGGCTTCGGCGCCCAACTTGGACGTCTTGCGCGGGCCTTCGGTCGGCATGTAGAGCTGGAAGGTCGGCGCAGTCTGGAGGCCGAGCTGTATGGGAGCGCAAGCGGGGTCAGCCCTCGCTGCTCTCGAGGAGGTGGGGGCGGACAGGGAGACGACGCACGCGCTGGAACACCTCGGGCCCGTTCTGAAAGTCGAGGTAGGCGAAGAAGTGCTCCTCATCCTGGCCTTTGCCTGCGCTGCTCCACTGCTTGGCGAGTGCTGCGTACTCGGGCTGGAGGAGCCTGCGTGGGAGGGAGGGAGGGACCCGGGTGAGCCCTCGAGCGGTGGGGGAAAGGGAAGGCGAGCGCACTGGCATGGATGGCACTTGTACTGACTGCCGAGTGCAGTCAGGACGATGCTGACCGAGTAGTCGCGCGAGGGCCCCGTCAACTCGTCGAACTGCTGCGCCGAGAGCGACAAGAGCCCGCCGCTCTTCTTGGACAGCGTGCGGTACTTGTCCAGCGTGGAGCTCGCTGCCGCAAGAGCTGGCAGTGTAGCCAGCAGCAACGTAGAGAGCTGCATCAGTAGGGTCGAGGTGATGAAGGGGAGTGAGCCGAGAGCGGGGGGAGCACACAGGTCTGCTTCCTGCTGCTCAGGCTCCTCGCTCGAAGCGTCTTACTTAGCTTACTTCCTACTCGCGTTTTTGTCTCGCTGTTCGGCTCGGTCGGCTCGCCTTCGCTCGCCTGCTCAAAAAAGCCAAGGCGCAGACGTCGACGCAAGGCTCGCTTCAAGCAACGAGCAACGCCCGACTGGCTAAGGATGCTACTCTATTGACTGCAATGCGATACAATGGCTCGACGTCGAGACTCACCTGAGCGCGAACCCGCCGCGCACAGAGATCCCGCCAACCCCCCAGGTCTTGCCCCCTCCCTCCTTCCTGACCACTCCTCCCTCGCCGCCGTCCCCTCCCTCGACGCCCGCATTCTTCCGCGCCTTCTTTTCCTTGGACAGCGGTGGCGGCCTCGGGTACTGCTGCGCGCCCCTCGGCGCAGGAGGCGGCCGCGGGTACATCGCGAGCGGGCGGTTCTCCGCCCTCGCGGTCGACGCGCTCGACCCCGACCCCGACCCGGTCGAGCCGCTCGCGATCGAGGCGCTGCTGGGTGCGAGCGAGGGGCGAGGGGTGCTCGCCCCTCCGCCGCTGCTGTGGTGGTTTGACGTGGTGGCGAGGACGGGCGCGGGAGGGAGGTTGGCCTCGAAGCGCTCGGCGAGGGCGCGCACGTTCTTGAGGAGGCTGGGGGCTCGAGGAGCGGGATGGGAGGATGTGGCGAGGTGCGAGGTGGAGGAGAGAGTTGGGAAGGGGGAAGAGCGGCCAGGCGTCGCTCCGAAGATGTCTTCAAGCGAGACGATTTCTCCCCTCTCCCTCTTCGTCGAGTCCGCTGGCGCGCTACTCGTCGGCGGTGGAGCGCACGTGACGCCAGAGGGAGTCGGCGGGAACTGGAAGAAGTCGTAGCCTGGGTCGAGCGACTCTATGGGCGACGAGGCGTTTGACGAGTTGTTCGACGAGGGGGACCGTTGGCGGGGGCCGCCGCGCTGCAGGTGCGCCGCTGTGGACGCCGATGGCTCGACTGCTAGCTGCAGGAGCGAAGACGTTCGGGACAGGCGTGGCTTGGGTGCGGGAGAAGGAGAGTGCGGACGCGGTTCGAGGTCGGCGCCCTCCTCGAGCGGGACGAACGTCCCTTGTCCACCACTGAGCCCGCCCCACGAGTCTTGCCACGAGTCGAGCAGGTCCTCGATGTCGAGCTCGGCCAGTGCCGTCTGCGTCCAGCTGATGCGCCCCGGATGCGGCGCTGCGACAGCCATGGTCGCGCGAGTTGAGTGAGTGAGGGAGGGCGACCTGCGCTCGCTCGTCGGTGCAAGGAGGAGGACGCCGCACGGAGCACTGCTTGCGGCGCGATGGGAGACACCGCTCGCTCGGGGCCGGCCCGGGCAGAGAGTGAATGGGGGGGGGGAAGCTCGAGGAGGGAGATGAAGGAGGGGGCGCGTGCTGAAAGAGACGGAGGCGAACGAGGCGCGTGCGGTGTGGCTCGAGCACGACAGGAGAATGAAAGCAAGCACCTCGTCCGCCGTGCAGCTGTTGCCCATGCCCTGCGGCGATGCAGACCCTGCCGGTGTTTTAGCGCGTCTCAGACTCGGATCGGGCGAGAAGGTGCCACGCCGCGTGGAGAAGAAGGGGGGGATGGGTTGCTCGGACCCCTCCGCCCATCGAGGGCGCCGTCAAGACTGCACGTTGCGGCGCCCTGCTTGCGCGCGCAGCTTGCTCGGCCGAACAAGGTGCGCAACAGGTGGGGGCGCTGGAAGAGATGCCGCGCTCTGCGAGGAGCTGAGCAACCCGCCAGCAGAACCTCGATCTTTGGCTGATCGGTTGGCTTGCGGCTCTCGGAGAGTACCCGCAGGACTCGATGTGCCACACAGACGACCGCCTCGCAGCTGGTGGGGGAAGCGAGAGCCGCGCTGATGTCGAACCCCGGACCATCTTCATCAGTTCATCAGTTCCCGCTCCACCTCGCCTCCCCTCCTCGCTCCTTCGCCGCAAGGACTACTCTGTTCAGCTTCAACACGTCTCTAGATTGACCTGCAGAGCTCCCGCCCTCCGCACGCCGCCGCAGTGATGGAGCACGACGCCCCGGGCCAGCTCCCCCCGCTGAGGCCGGCTCCTCTCGACACGGCCGCCAGCGGGAGCGGCGAGCAGGCGCATGACCCGCTCGCACCGCCCAAGGAGATCGAGGAGCACGAGGTCGAAATGTACAAGGAGCAGGACGTGAGCACTCCCCGCTCCTCGCTCGCCTCCCTATCCCCCTCCTCCGCCACCTCTTCGGCCCGAGTCGTCGCCGCTGACGTTGCTCTTGCTCCTCTACGGCCTCTGACTGCCACCCTCGCCTGCCTGCTACTCCGACATGCCAACCAGCGCTACCTGCCAATCGCCAACGTCGGCCGCATCATGAAGAAGTGCCTGCCCGACACGACCAAGGTGTCAAAGGACGCCAAGGAGTGCGTCCAAGAGTGCACGTCCGAGTTCATCAGCTTCATCACGTCCGAGGCGGCCGAGCGGTGCGCCGTCGAGAAGCGCAAGACGATCAACGGCGAGGACATCCTCTTTGCCATGTCGACCCTGGGCTTCGAGATGTACGCCGAGGTCATGAAGGTCTACCTCGCCAAGTACCGCGAACATCAGCGCTCGACGGGCAAGCGCGCACAGAAGCGCGCTGCCAAGGAGGCGGCGGCGCGGGCGGCCACCATGGCGCACATGACAGGCAACGGCGACTACGACGTGTCGGCGGTCTACGACGAGGACGACGGCGAGTCGGACGGCGACTCGGACGGCTGAAGTGGCGTCGTGATGTCGTCCTGGGCCTGCCCGCCCTCCCAGCTTTCGCGCTCGCTTGCTGTAGAGAGTCGGCTCCTCTTCTTCCCTCCCTTGCGCTGCTGACGCTCCTGCGCCGTAGAATGTACAATGCTGCACCCTCTTCTCCACTTGTCTGTGCCTCCGCAATATGAATGTCTGTCGTCTCCACTGTGCCGCTCTGCGCGCCGCGACAAGAGACGCACAGGTCGCCGGCGCCAGCGCGGCTCGCGACTTCCTCTCTCACCGCGGCCGGACTGCGCTGGCACACGAGCACGCGCAACGGTCTTCTCCCGATGTCCTGTGCCGCGCACGTGCAAGCAAACGAAGATCCACCGTGTGAGCACACCGCGGCGCGCGGCCGAGGTGTCCCTCTATCACGCCGCAGCAGCCCGATTCCTCTCGGAGTGAAGAGGGCGGCCGCAGCCATCCGCGGCGAGCGCTCCGTCGGAGAAAGCGCTCTCTCAGGCGCGTGCATGCGCTGCCAAAATGAAGGACTCAGGGAGAGGCTTGGAGGCCCGCGCAGACGTCAACGGATCGCGAAGAAAGTAGACGAGACGCGACGCGTTGATGAGCGTTTGGAATTTGGATCTCTCAACGCTCAACGGTTCGGCGGCTCGCATCTCACCCGGCAAAGCTCTTGTGAGACGACTGCTGTCATTCTCCTCGTCCTGCCCCTTGCTGTAGCCTGAGGGACTCGCCCGGCTGCGCGCCAACACACAACACCAGCCCGTCCTCCTCCCACCCCTCGCGCCCGACCTTCTCAACCTCGCGCCAGAGCCGTTGCGCGCGTCGCACCGCTTTGCACGTCGGTCGCCAGTTCGGAGTCGGACTCCAAGTGTTCCTGCCGGCACGCGCTAAGCAAGCCGTTGCCCGCACGCACATCTCGCAAGGAGCCGCAAGGCGTCGCTCCTCACGACGGCCCCTCCGTCGCGCCCTCCGCCCTCCCCTCCTCACCTTCGCCCCTCGCCTTCGCCTTTACACGCGCTGCTCCAAGGAGTCGTCGGCTGGTCCGCCTTCTCGCCTCACCTCCGCCTCGCCTTGCCTCGCCTAACATGCTCACCGCCTCGAGCTCGTATCCTTACTTCGACCCCGCCGACTTTGCCTCGTCCTCCTCGCCTGCGACCATCTCGCCCGCGTCGAGCATGTCGTCCGTCGAGTCCCAACGATGGGTCGACGCGCACTCGTCGCCGTACTCGTCCGGCAACGCGCTCGCCGCACGGGCTTCGTCGTCCCAGTCGAGCCTGTGGACCGCGTCGACGACGTCGGACGACGAGCAGCGCTGCCTCGACCTCCTTGACCAACTCGAGGACGAGGTGAGCAAGCTCGGCGACCGCACGTCGCCCCCCAGGGCGACCCAGCGCAGTCAGCCCCGCTCTGCCGGAGCCAACAACGCGGTGGCAGGTCCTTCGTACGCGTCTTTCTGCTTGAACACGCGTCACTCGAGAGATGCTGACCTGCACATTGCCCGACAGCTCGTCGCGCATGATGGCCCGCGCCGTCGTCGCCTCTGCTTCCACCTCGACCCTCCGTCCTTCGCCGCCGCGCCGGTCGCGTCGCCTGTCCTTCACCAAGACGGACCTCGCCGACCTCGACATTGACGCCATCCTCGAGGCCTACTCGTACGATGGCGCACTGCCCCCGATCGAGACCGCCGCACCTCCGTCGCGTCCGCCCCGCTCCCAGCTTCGCGGCGCCAAGTCGACCGTCAGCCTGCGCAACATCCGCACCGACATCTTCCCATCAGAGACGGCGTTCCCCCGCCCGCCGCAGGTCACGGCGCAGAACCTCGAGCTTCACCGCGTCTCGACCACTCAGTCGACGCGCTCGGCACACTCGGCGTCGTCTGTCACCACAGCGGCGACGGCACCGTACGACAACCTCTTCCCGCACCGCCGCGTCGCGCCGTTCCCGACGATGGAGCGCAAGAAGTCGAGCGCGTCGATGCGGAGCACGGCGACCCGTCGCCCGAGCGCGGCCGACATTCCTCCTCTCCCTCCTCTCCCGGCCGCCCTCGGCGCCGCGCACACCTCTCCCACGCCTTCAACCCGCTCTAACCGCACCTTCTCGTCTTTCGCACGCCAGTCGACTTACTCGGACGCGTCGTCCCTCGCATCCTTCCCGTCGAGCCCCAACCCCTCTGCCCGCTCGCAACCCATGCGGAGCACCCTCTCGCGCGACTCGCACTACTCGACGACGTCCTCTTCGGCCGCGTCCTCGTCCGACAACTCGTTCCGCTGGAGCGTCGCCACTTCGTCGACCGCGCCCTCCGACACGGACTCGGCGTCCCGCCGGGGCTCGCTCTGCCGCGCCGCGCCCCTCGCAAACGGCCACAACGGCGCGGCCCATGCCCTCGCGAGCCCGTCTCTGCGTGGCAACGGCCGCTTCAACGCCGCGCCCCGCGAGGACGACGAGGACTTTGAGGCGGACCTCCCTGCCTCGAGGCGGCGTGCGCCCCTGCCGCAGCGCTGTGCTGTCGGTAATGGCGACGACTCGGACGCAGCGAGGGACCATGGCGGTCTCATCTCGTGGGAGGATTTTGCGAGCGAGCTCGACGCCCTGCCTCCCCCTCCGGTCGCTCGCCGTGCCGCGCCGGCGCCGGTCAGGGAGACACCGGCGTCGCAGCCGCAGTCGCAGTCGCAGCCGCAGTCGCAGTCGCAGCCGCAGTCGCACTCGGGCGTGCCCGCCGCAGCGTCGATCAAGTCGGGGCGGGAGGGCGGCCGGGCGATGCGCATGAGGAAGATCAGCCTCGCGACGCTCCGTGCGAGGTAGGGAGACGACTGGTGTCCGAAGGGGGTGCTGGACCCTCTCTCCTTGTTGTAACAGTCTCGGCCCTGGGCCAGTGTCGATTCTCAAGCACACAGTCACTAACTCAGAGAGAGGGGAGAATGAGACGAGGGCCCGTGCGAAGTTGCCAGCTCCAACGTCGTGGTCGCTTCTCGTGCTCGACGGGACACCGCAGCGCAGGGTTGATCTCGGAACGAGGTACAATGCAAACAGGCGAGTGAACCACACGGGGGATGGAGGGAGAAGAGAAACAGACTGCTGCGCAACAAGGCGGGGCTCGTTTTTCGTCGTGGTCGGGGCATCAAAGCGCGCCTCTCCTACCGCTGGCCGTACCCGCCGTACGGGTTGGGCGTGCGCCCGCCCCCGTACGCAGGGTTAGGCGTCCGGCCACCGCCCATGCCAGCCATGACGCTTGGTGGAGGAGGCTGCTGCCCTCCGTACGGGTTGGGCGTCCTGCCGCCGCCGTACACGCCCGCGGGGATGCGCCCGCCCGCGCCGGCTGCGCCGGGGTACGCCGGCGTGCGGTTGCCGCCGGGTCCGTACAGGAGGTTGGGCGTGCTGCCGCCCGGACCGGCGTACCGGCCTGTCGCGCCGCCGCCGCCGCCGCCAAGCGCAGGGTTCGCGGCGAGTCCGCGCGCGCCGCCCGACATGGACGCCTGGTAGGCAATCTTGAAGCCGTTGACGAGTGACTGGACGTCGCCGTGGACGTCGCCGCGGAGCATGTAGCCCTCGGGGGCGATGAGGACCGGCCAGTACTGAATCTCGCTCTTCTCGTTGGTGCGGAAGCCGAGGATGACCTGGCCGGCCTTGCGGCGGTCGTCGTCCCATCCAAAGGCGTAGATGGAGCGACCTGGGTTGGCCTGGGTCCAGTTGCGGAGGTACGAGTCTGCCGAGAGGGGCGAAGGGGGCGGGTCAGCGACATGCCAGAACAGAGGCGAGCTAAGGAGCAGGGAGCTGAAGTGAGGACGCACCGAGCGTCTGCTTGGAGCCCTTGAAGCGCTCGTGAGTCGCCAGCTCGGTCACCTTGCGCGCCATCTGCTTGACGTGGGCGTCGATGAGTTCGTCAAGGTCCGAGTACCGGTGCTTGTCCGTCACGCGCAGCTGGGTCCCGAGCGAGTACTCGTTGGGCTTGTTGAGCTCGTGGACAGCCAGGTGCTGGTACAGGCCGTCGTCGACCTTCCACGTGACGGCAATGTGGTCCTCGCGACTCGAGGGCCGGATGACGCAGTCGCCGCGCTGCATGCTCGCGAGGAGCTGCTCGGCGCCACCGGCCGACACGTCGTGGAAGTTGGGGTGGTTGATGACGCGCTTGACCTTGCCGCCCGTCTGGCGCTGCTGCGTGCTGTGCGCGACGCGCGCCTCGGCCGCGGCGCGGTCGTGGTCGAACCACGTGTCGGGCTTGACGACGCGGCGGTCGCGGTCGCCGGTCTGGATGAACGACTCCTGGGTCGAGAGCTCGACGGCCATGTTGTCGTACTTGACCTCGAGCACCATGGCCTGGAGCGTCTGGCCCGGGCGGAGTTTGGTGTGCATCGCCGCGTCGGTGCGCAACTCGGCCGCAATGTGGCCCGTGATACCGCAGTCGAGCTTGACAATGACGGCCTCCTCGGGCGAGACGCGGAGGACGCGCACGGGAATGATGAGGCCGCCATCGAGCGTCTTGCGCGTCTCGCCCGTGAGCATGGTGAAGCGCTCCTCGGCCGAGGGGGAGCGGAACGGCTGGCGCTTCTCGCCAAACGGGTTCTGGAGCTCCTCGCGGATCTTGTAGAGCGTGAGGCGCTTGGGCTGCTGAAGGACCTTGGACAGCTCCTCGGCAAACTCGTCGAGCGCGAGCTCGTTGAGCTTGCGCACGTCGTCTTCGAGCAAGTCGGCGACGGCCTTGGACGGCGACGCGCCCTCGAGGTCCTCCTCGTCGTACTCCATGGCGTCGGCCGCCATCTTGCGCGCCACGTCGTAGTCCTCCGGGTGGATGCGCGTGTCGTCGAGCACGTCGGGCTCTTCCTGCCCTTCGTCCTCGCGAGACAGGTCGGCCGCGAGGTCGTCCTGGCGGATGCGCAGGAAGCCCGACGCGTTGAGGAAGACCTGCCTCCCGAACCCGCCGTGCGTGATGAGCCCCTGGCGCGTCGTCAGGGTGCCGTTCTGCGTCGCCGCGATCTTCTTGGCGAGCGCGTCGGCCTTGCGCTGACCGAGGCCCGACACGTACTGCAGCAGGTGCGCGTAGTACGGGCTCCGGACAGCCTTGTTGAGGTCGACGCCGACTCGGTTCGTCACCTCGATTAGGGCCCGCTCGAGCGCCCGGGTCACCTTGTCCTTGGAGACGTACTTCTGGTTGGGGTCGTACGATAGCGCCGACAGGTCGGCCCCGAGCGCGGCGTACTCGTTGAGCGGACTTTGCGCGTACCGCGCGAGCCCGACGCAGTACTTGCCGAGCGTGCTCAGCTCGGTGAACTCCTGCGCGGCGCGCTGACCGTGCTGGTAGATGCGCGCAACGTCGTCAAAGACGAACGTCGACTCGAACGCGGCGCGGTTGGCCTTGCGCTGCTCGACGACCTCGTAATCGAGCCCTTGGTCCGCCTCTTCGTCGTCGGCCTCGCCCGCCGCGACAAGCTCGCGCGCGACGTCGCCGGCAAAGCGGCGAAAGTCCTCGAGGAGCGTGACGGCCGCGGGACTGTACCCACCGACGACGACGACCTGGGGACGGCGCCGCTTGAGGAACTCGGAAAACGACTCGCGCTGCGCGTCGTCCATGTCGACGAGGCGGTCGAGCGTGATGTGCTCTCGGAAGTGACCATCGGCGTCGAGGTAGACGCCGACGATCGAGTCGCGCTTGGGGTCGCCGCGACCGTTCGACAGCGCCAGGACCGACGGCGTCTCGCCCGGCTGCATCGTGTCGTCGCCGCGGCACCAGGGGGCGACGTCGATGCGCTGTGTGCACAACGTACAGGGGCGCTCGAGTCAGTTGTGGGGCCCGGCGGGACGTAAGCTAAAGAAGAGAAAGAGAGAGAGACGCACCGACTCGAGCTTGCGCTTGCACAGGTCGCCGACAAAGTCCTCGCCTTCCTCCTTGAGCATGTTGCGCGCCCACGCGGCCCCCTGCGGGATGAGCACGTTGGTGACGGCCTCCTCGAGGATGCTCTTGCGGAGCGCGTTCCACTCCTCGGCGAGGGCCGACGCATAGTCCGAGAGGTACATTTTGCTGAGCGACGAGACGAAGCGCTCGTACGCCGACTCGGGGAGGTCGATCGACGCCGTGACGAGGCCCTCGGCTTCGGCGGCGAGGATCTGCACCCACTGCGGCGAGCGCAGGAACTCCTTGATCGGCTTGTTCTTGAGGTACTTGAACGTCTGTCCACGGCGCCGCAACGGTCAGTGACGTGTCCTCGTACGACTCGACGAGGAGCAGAGAGAGAGAGAGAGAGACGGACGTAGAACGGGTTGAGCTGGTCAATCTTCTGCTCGCCCACCTTGGTCGCCGCGACGTTGACGACGCCAAAGTCGCGCAGGTACCGCCGCGCCTCTCTGCGCAGGATGGGTTCGCTCCCGAGCTCTGTCACGAGAATCGTGCGCGCGCCGGCGAGCGCCCGCGCGGGGGTGGCGAACTGGGGCTCGACGACGAACTCGTTGGCGAGGTCCAGGGGGGACTTGTCTGGGTCTTCGGCAAAGTGCGTCTTGGTGGCGGACGAGACATCGAGGGCGAAGTCGGCGACAGAGATGTTGATGAGCTGCGAGGAGGGGCAGAGCCCGTACGCTCGGATCAGCAACCCTGGAGCTGAAGAAAGCGACGACAAGGACGGTGGACGCACCTGAGCCAAGCGCTTGACGACACTCTTCTTGGCGAGCTCGTACTCGCTCTCCCTCGCGGCGCGCTTCTGCCTCCTCGCCCTCGCCTCGTCCCTCTCCCTCTCCCTCTTGGCCCTCGCCTCTGCGTCCTCCTCCCCCTCCTCCCCTCCCCCTTGCCCGTCCGCCCCTTCCGCCGACTCTCCCTCCTCCGCCTCCTTCTTCGCCTTCCTCGCCGCGGCGCCCTCCTCCCCCGCACCAAACACGAGCGCAACCCACGCCACGGCATCCATGACGTCCTCGACGCCCTGCGCGCCCTCGACGAGCTCCGCCACGTGCGCGTCCGCGCCGCACCCCGTCCTCTCGACGAGGGCAACGAGCTCGGCCTTGCGCGCGAGGAACGCGCGGTACTTGATGCTGAGCGCCGCGAGCCTCCACAGGTGGTCCTCGTGGAGGAGCGCGTGCGGGAGGAGGCCCGCGCCGGTCGGCGCGTGGAACAGGTAGTCGGCGCGGTGGTGCCAGATGTGCGGCGGCTCGAGGACGTCAATGTTGAGGAACCGGACGACGTGCTCGACGGCGGTGAGGAACTCGGCGTGCAGCGGGGGGAGGGCGCCGGAGGAGGCGTCCTGGAGGAGGTACTGCTCGGTGATGTCGCGGCCGAGGCGCTCGGACATCCAGCGCGCGGCGGTGGGGACCTCGGACTCGGGGATGAGGGGGACGAGCGTCGCAGAGTCGTCGAAGCGGAAGTCGGGCAGGCCGGCCGACGCGACCTGGAGTCGCTCGGGGACGTCGAGCCGGCGGATCTTGTCGTCCTCGGCCGTGAGCATGCGCGACGCGATCTCGCTCGGCTCAAAGATCTGCGGGCGCGCCGGTATGGGTGAGCTGTCGCTCGGGAGGACGCCCCCGAGGAAGGAGAGTCAGGACGCACGTCCTTGAGCTCCTTCTTGCCGTCCTTGTCGTCCTCGTCGTCGTCCTCCATGGCCCATGCATAGTCCTGCCCGTTGCCAAACACCTCGGCGACCTCCTGCCTCGCCTCCTGCGTCAGGCCCTCGATCCTCCCCATCCCTCCAAACCCTTGCCCGCGGCGCTTCTTGCGCTCGGCGCGCTCGCGCCTCTTGTCGTCCTTGCGCCGCTGCCTCCTCGCCTCGGCGTCCTCGTCCGAGTCGCCCGCCTCGGACCTCGACTCGTCCGTGTCGTCCTCGATGAAGCCGGCCATCTCGTCCGCGTCAAACAGGCCCTCGACCCCGCCGTCGTCCCCGCCCGCGCGGTCGTCGTCGTCGGCAAAGATGTCCTGCAGGTCGGCGTCGCCGCGCCGGCCGCGGCGCGCGGGCGACCCGTCGTCCGAACCGCCCGAGGCGGAGCGCGCGCGGCGCAGGCGGCGGAGCTTGTTCTGCTCCGGCGGGGGGACGCGGGGTCAGCTTGAGTTCTGCAGTGCAGCGAGTGTCTCGCACGCACCTTGGGCTTTGTGAGGCGGATGCCCATGTTCTCCTGCAAGAGCTCGAGGTCGTCCTCGTCGAGCGCGGCATCCTCTGTTGTGTGCGCAACACTCAAGCCCGGTCAGCATGTCGTCTCTCGCGAGTGAGAGCCAGGCAAGGCAAGACGCACCGTCGTCCGAGCCCTTGCGGCGTTTCCTGCTCTTGGACTCGTCTGCGTCGGCGTCGCCCTCGCCGTCGCCGTCGGCGGTGCGGTGCTTGCGGCGCTTCTTGTGCTTGCGGCGGCGGCGGCGAGCCGACTCGTCCTCGTCGACGATGAAGCCTGTTTGGTTTGTTGTGTGTGGTGCATGTGCGTGTGCGTGCGTGTCAGTGGGAGATGAGATGGGGCAGAAGAGGGAGGGAGAGGCGGACCCTTGCGGATTTCGCGTTCCTCCTCCGAGTCGGTGGCTTCCTCCTCTGAGCTGTCGCCAGGGGAAGCAGCTCCAGGGCGGAGGTCGATGCCCTCGTCGTCGTCGTCGTCGTTGTCGTCGTCGTTGTCCTGAGGGCCCTCTTGGTCTGCGAGGTCAGGGTCGACCTCCATGGCCTCGTCGGCGTGGGGGGAGGGGGAGTTTGGTTCCCTGGGGGAGGCTACAGCGCTCATTGTTGAGGCTGTGTGGGCGCTGGCCTCACGGGTGGGTGAGAGAGGGAACAAGGGTGGGGTGGGGGGGGGGTGATGAGGGAGACGAGAGAAGGAGGAGAGCGGGTCAGGGGGAACCAGTCGCTCGTTCTCCCCTCCTCCTCGCTGTTGCTCTTGCTCGGCTTGACAGTCCACCTGACTACTCCGCCCAACCATGGTCCTCCAAGATCTGGGGCGCAGGCTCAACTCTGCTCTCCAATCCGTCTCGGCCTCTTCCTCCATCGACGAGCAGGTGCGCCTCCCCCTCCTCTCCCTCCCTGTCGACACAGAGCACACTGACCAGACGAGAGAGGGCACACACACAGGCCCTCGATGCAGTCCTCAAGTCGGTCTGCGCTGCCTTGCTCGAGTCGGACGTCAACGTCCTCCTCGTCAAACGCACCCGCGAACGCGTCAAGAAACTGGTCCTCCCGCAACTCGAGCAGATCCAGGCAAAACAGGGCACAGAACACGATGCCATGGCCGGCAACAAGGCAAAGCAGCTCATCCACAAGGTCAGCCCCACGCTCGACTCGACCTGCTCCACCTGAAGATCCCCCCCACTCCTTCACTCACACCTTGACCCCCAACCCGCAGGCCATCTTTGACGAGCTCGTCGCGCTCGTCGACCCAGGCGACGACGCCCCGCCCGCCTTCAACGTCCGTCCCCCTTGCCCTTTTCCGCCCCCCACCTCCCCTCCCCCCGCGCTGACCCCCAGGCCTCGTCGTCTGCCCACGCACACACAGCCCGTCAAGGGCAAGACCCAGGTCATCATGATGGTCGGTCTCCAAGGTGCCGGCAAGACAACCACGTGCACGAAGGTGCGCCCCTCTCCCGTTCCCCCCCTCTTTCTCTCTGCCCACCTGGGGATGCCTCGCTGACTGAGGTCACCCCTTCATCCCGGCGGATCCGCAGCTCGCAACGCACTACCAGCGCCGAGGACTCAAGGTCGCACTCGTGTGCGCCGACACGTTCCGAGCGGGCGCGTTCGACCAGCTCAAGCAGAATGCGACGCGTGCAAAGGTGCCCTTCTTTGGCTCGTGCGTCGTTTTTTTGCTCCCGCCGTGCTCCCTCCCTCTGCGCACTCGTGGTACGCATATGGGCGCACAGTCCCGCTGAACTCGTCCACCTCGCGCGCCCGTCTGTCCGTCCCCGCCCGCAGCTACACCGAGACAGACCCGGTCGCCATCTCTCTCCAGGGCGTGCAAAAGTTCCGCTCGGAGCGCTTCGACGTCATCATTGTCGACACGTCGGGCCGCCACCGTCAGGAGAGCGAGCTCTTTGACGAGATGTGCCAGATCCAGGACGCGGTCGAGCCGGACATGACGGTCCTCGTCCTCGACGGCGCGATCGGTCAGGCGGCAGAGGCGCAGAGCCAGGCGTTCAAGGAGGCGAGTGATTTTGGCGCCATCATCGTCACCAAGCTGGATGGGCATGCCAAGGGCGGAGGAGCCATCTCTGCGTGCGCCGCCTCCTCTCTCCCCTACCCCGCCTCGTAACCCGCAGACTGACCCCATCCTGCTTCCCATGCCACCCGACCCGCGCAACAGCGTCGCCGCGACGCACACGCCCATCATCTTCATCGGCACGGGCGAGCACCTGCACGACCTCGAAAAGTTCTCGCCGCGCCCCTTCATCTCCAAGATGCTCGGCATGGGCGACATGGCGGGCCTGGTCGAGCGCGCGCAGGAGATGGCCATGGCCAACCCGGAGAGGCAGGAGAACATGATGAAGAAGCTCGAGAAGGGAGAGTTCACCGTGAGGGACCTCAAGGAGCAGATGCAGACCATCATGAACATGTGCGCCCGCCTCTCGTCTTCTGTCTCTCTCGGGGGGGCTGAGCGAGCTGACAGGAGGCAAAACCGCGCAGGGGCCCCCTCTCGAACCTGACGTCTATGATCCCCGGCATGGGCGCCCTCATGGGCGGCGACACCGAGGCCGAGGCGGCCAAGCGCATGAAGCGCATCGCCTTCATCTTTGACTCGATGACGACCGAGGAACTCGACTCTGACGGAGCGCTCTTCCGCGATGCTACCCCCGCCGCCAGCGGCAAGGGCAAGGGCAAGGGCAAGGACAAGGGGACGGTCGCGACCACCGGGGGCGCAAAGGGCGCCAAGGGCAAGGCGGTCGCCACCCCGAAGGGCGCCGCCGCCTCGGACAGCGACAGCGACGGCGACGGCGACGCGTCAAGCGAGCCGGACCTCGACCCGCTCGGCGCGCGCGAGCCCAACCGGCGCGTGCTGCGCGTCGCGCGCGGCAGCGGCACGAGCGTCCAGGAGGTCGAGGAACTCCTCGCGCAGCACCAGATGTTTGCCAAGATGGCCAAGCGCATGGGGGGCAAGAACGGCATGTGCGTCGGGGTCGCTTTCCCTTTTTGTCTCCCTTTTCTCCGAGCCGCAGGGCGCACGGCTGACCCGGACTCGGACGGGCGCAGGATGGGCAAGCTCGCGCAGAGGGGGATGGGGCGACCAGGGGCGGCGGCAGGTGCGGGGGGCATGCCTGCGGGGATGCCGCCCCTCGGTCCGGGCGGCATGCCCGACCTGTCCAAGCTCTCGCCCGCGCAGATGCGCGCCATGCAGGTGCGCTTCTCCTCCTCCTCCTCCTCCCTCTCCTGTTCTATCCTGTCGGTCGGTCGGTCGGTGTGGTGTGTCCCCGCGGAGGCTGACGGCGCCGGTTCAACTTTCCCCGCCCCCTCCCCCTTCCCCCTCCCCCCCCCCCCCCCTCCCCGCAGAACATGCTCCCGCCCGGCGCGCGCGACATGCTGTCCAACCCGGGCGCGCTGCAGCAGATGCAGCAGATGATGGGCGGGCTCGGCGGCGGCGGCATGGGAGGCTTGTCCGGGATGGGAGGCATGGGAGGCATGGCCGACATGCTCAAGGGCATGATGGGCGGCGCGGGAGGGCGGTGAGGCGGCGTGCGTCTTCTTGTCGCGAGTCGGGGGGGGGAGGTTGTGCGTCTCTTGTTGTATCACTCAGCGCCCGAGGGTCTCTTGTCCCACTGCACGCACCAGTCTTTGTCGCAGTCGCGCCTGCCTTGCTTCCTCTCCTCGAGGCGTCCGTGCCGGGGCTCAAGTCAATGGCAAAGCGCAAGGGGTCTAGATTGGCAAGCAACACGCGTAAAGTACGGACGGTGGGGACTCGGTTGGAATGCTAGGCAGAAAGAGGAAGGGAATGGCACAGCGGGAGAAGACGGGCGCGCGCTCAGAAGGCTTGCTTGGGCGCAAAGCTCCACAGGCGGACCTCGCCGTCGTCTGAGCCAGAGATGACCGACTGATCGGTCAAGAGCACCGAGGTGCTGCAGCAGGGTCCCAAACTAGGTCAGCCTGGGAGCGGTAGACAGGAAGGAGACTGGGAGAGCAGACGACGCACACTGCGGCCTTGTGGCCGACGATGGTGTGCAGGTTCTTGCCCGAGTCGCGGTCCCAGATCTGCGACGCGGGTGAGGAAAAGTCAGCCTCTCGTACCGAGCAGCAGAGGCGATAAAGAGAGGAAACGCACCTTGATGGTGCGGTCGTGGCTGCCGGACACGATCCTGAGCTTGTCGACGTCGACGCTCCACACGCCCTCGAGGTGCCCAAACTGCTGCCTGACGCACTCGCCGCTCTCGACGTTCCACACGCGCACCGTGTTGTCGAGCGACGCCGACACGACCATGGGCTTCTTGTCGGACGGGAACTCAAAGTCGGGCTGCTGCTGCGGGTGCTGCACGCCGGGGAGGAGGCCCTGGTGGCCGGGGAAGCCGACCGACGCGGGGAGCGGGCCTGCGAGGCGCTGGTTCGCCGAGCAGTTGGGGCGAGCGCCCCCGCCGGCGCCGAGCGCCGTGTCCTCGTCCTCTTCGACGCCTGGCGTCCTCGCCGGCGGCTGCAGGAGCGACGTCGGGAACGCGGCCGTGCCCTGCTCCTCGCCCGGGCCGACGACGTACACCTTGAGGCTCTGGACCTGGGCGACGTGGCCCGACAGGACCCGGACGCACGTGCGCGTGTACAGGTCCCACACGCGGATCGTGGCGTCGTCCGACGCCGAGAAGAGGTACTTGCCCATCGACGACTGCTTGGCCTGCTCCGGGTTGCTGATCGGCGCGCCGAGGTCCCCACCGTTCGACGCCGACGCCGACGCGCCCCCGGCGCCCGCCTGCGCGGCAGCGGTCGGGCTCGGGTCGCACCCGTCCGACTTGGAGTCCCACAGCGCGACCGAGTTGACCCACTCCGAGTGGCCCCTCAGGGTGTACACCTCGCCCGTGCCAAAGTCCCACACGCGGATCGTCGAGTCGCCCGAGCCACTGACGAGGAGCTGCTTGTCGTACGTGAGGCAGATGACGGCGTCGCGGTGACCGCGCAGCGTGCGCATGCACTCGCCCGTGCGCCAGTTCCAGATCTTGAGCGTCGAGTCCATCGAGCCCGTGACGAGCTTGAGCGCGTCAAACTGGAGCGCGCGGACGCCGCGCGTGTGCCCGCGCAGGACCCCGACCTCCTTGCCCGTCTCGAGGTTCCAGATGCGCACGCTGCGGTCCCACGAGCCCGTCATGAGGACGGGGAACGCCGGGTGCGGCAGGTCCTCGGCCACCTGCAGGCACGTGATCGAGTCGGTGTGCCCCGACAGGACCGTCGCGGCGCACGTCCCGCGCCGCCAGTTGCGCTCGATCGCGAGCCGCTCGCAGTAGACGTGCTTCCACGGCCGCGTGAGCGGAAGCGCGGGCGGCAACTCAGCGGCGGCGGCGGGAGAGGCGCCGCCAAAGCGGGACGGGCGGGGCGAAACGGGGCGCGACGGCGTGGGGGAGCTCGTCTTGGACCGCTTGTGGCGGTGCGAGTCGGACGAGGCGGCCGTGGTGGACGACGAGGGATCGACAAGCATGTCGTTGGACGACGCGGCGGACGGTGCCGAGCTCGGGTCGAACGGCTCGCCGTGGTGGTGCAGGTGGAGGTGCTGCGCCTGGGCCTGCATGGCCGACGTCGCCGTGTCCTCGAGCATGCGCCGCACGTCGCTGTCCCTCCCGCGGCTCGTCTCGCCCGCGCGCGAGGTCGGCAGCGCGTTCATGGCGAGGCGGGCCTTGCGGCGCCGCTCGCCGAGGAGCGGGAGGCCCCACCCGCACTTTTCGCACTTGCGCTCGATGTGCTGCTCGCACATGGTGCGCCACAGGAGGTCGTCGTCGGCCATGCCCTTCCACGCGCGCGACACCTGGGCGGCGCGCCCGAGCGTGATGGCGTCGAGGTAGCCAAAGACCTTGAGCGTCACCTCGCGCGGGAGGAGCTCGACCGGGTCGAGGCGCATCTCGAGGTTGAGCGCCTCTTGAAGGAACGAGAGCTGAGACGGGCAGGCGATGGTGAGGAGGCCACGGAGGATGAGGAGGCGTCGGCGGGCGGGCGAGGACGAGAAGAGGCTCCACACGGTGTTGACCGCCTGCTGCTCGTGCGGCGCGAGGTCCTCGAGCGACTGCGGCAGGGTGCTTGTGTCAGCTTCAAGGAAGCCGGTGGAGCAGGGAGACGAGGAGCAACGCACCTTCTGGAGCATGAGGTTGGTCGAGCCGTTTGCCATGCGGGCGTGGCGGATGCAGACGTTGCGGCAGTCCCCTCCCGGCGTGTCGGACAAGGGCGGACCGCGACGGTGGTGGTCGTCCTCGACGTCCATCTTTGCCTGCTGCTGCAAGTCGGGCGTCGTCGCGGGGGTCGACGCCGCCGAGGTCGAGGTCTTGTGACCGGCAGGTCCGCCGGCCGAGTCGCCCGAGACGCCCTCCATGGCGTCGTCCGACAGGCGGAGCGGGCTCTTGGGGCCCAGGTTGTCGGCGATAGACTGTGCGATCGACGCAGACGAAACTGCGACCTCTGGCGAGTACAGGGCGGGCGAGATCTGGCTCTGCGGCTGGGGGACGGCGAGGGTCGAGGGGGAGGGGAAGGTCGGCAGGCCGTTGGCGAGCGACGACGACGCTGGCGGAGACTGGGGGGCAAAGTGGAAGGGGTCGACCGCAGAGAGGAAGTGTGGGTCCGTCATGGCTGGTGTCGTTCTGCGTCGAGACGGGAGGAGCCGACGACGGCAAGTGGCGCAGGTCGAGGTCAGGTGAGGAGGGAGAGTCTCGAGCTGCAGGAAGAGGCGAGGTGGTTAGCAAGCTCGGTGGGATCCGGCTCGACTGAGAGTTCGAGACGCACGCACTAGGTGTATGCTAGCCCAGTCGAGTGTGTGTGTGTGTGTGTGTTGGGCGGAGACTGAGTGAGAGAAGGGACGAGGAGGGCGGCAGCTCGGTGCGTGTGCCTCCTTGGGGGCGGTTGATGCGAGATTGCGAGATGGGATCTGCTGCTGACTCCACGCGGCTTCTGGGCTCGAGCGTGCACTACGCGGGGAAAGGCTGGGAGCTGGCAAGGGATGGCGACACTCGCCGCGCCGCTCACGTGCTCCGACGAGTGACCGCCGCCGTGTCTACTTCCGCTCCGCCGGGCTGCGGGGGTAGCATCTCTCGTGCACCTGCACCTGCACCTGTACACCCCTCCACCGTCCGTCTGACCGTCGGCGCACACGCTCGCGCGGCGCGACCGAGTGCCGCCTGACAGATCGTCGCTCTCGAGCGCTCTCTCCCACCCTCTCCCTGGATACCCTGCTCGGCTGACTGGGTGCGCACTGCAGAACCAGGCTAGCGCGCTGGCTGGCTCCGCAACACAGTCAGCAACCCTCACGCTCGTCGACTGACGACTTCTTGCGGGCCGAGGACGTCCAGCTCGCGCGAGTCGGGCGGACGGTTGCGCCATGGGCCCTCACGGGTCTGCGCGCCAGTCGCACAACGTCTGCAGGCTTCCACAGATAGCACAGACCCTGGCAGTGCGAACGCACACAAACGCCGCGCCCTCGTCAAGAGGCTCTGGAGCTTCTCCGCGTGCTCAAAGCGGTATCGCGCCAGACTCCGCACTTTCGACTCGAGGGCTCCCTCCGACCACGTTCGAACGCTCTCCCCGCACCCCTTGGCGCTCTCTGAGATTGAAACTTGAGTTCGATGCGGGGGAGTCCCGCTCCAGCTTGCTCGCCCGCTGCTGAGTTGACCCTGCCGGGTTCCCAGGCCCTGCCCCTCTCTCCTCTCTCCCTCTCCTCACCTCAAAGCTCACCAGGCGTGCGGCCATGCTCGTCCCGCTGTCAGCCATCGACAATGCCGTCGCCGACATGGGCATCACCTGTGGCTACTTGTTCGCGCTTCCTCACGACGCCGTCGGCGACCGCAGCACCGGAGAGGCGCTCCTCGCGCAGCTAGAGGCGGCGACAAAGCGAGTCGTCGCCAAGTGGCCTCTGCTGCAGGGACAGCCCGTCTGGCAGAAGGAGGTGCGCCGTCCAGCTTCCCCACTCTCGCGCCCTGTCCGCTGACCTTCGGGCCCTCGCCCTGGAGAGCAGCAAGGCATCTGGGCCATCGACGTCCCCGACGAGCCTCTGCCCGCCGACAGGCCCTTCGCCTTCACGTCCTCGCGCATCTCCAAGCCCTACGCCTTGGCCGCCTCTCTCCCCGGTCCCATCGAGCCCCTCAGCAGCGCGACCTCCCCATGCGGCTTCCAACCCGCGCACAAGCTCGCCTTCTTCCGCCCCGCTCCCCTCCCGACGACGTTCGGCGGCTACGCCAAGACGGGCGCGTCCCTCCTCGCGGTGCAGGCGACGCTCTTTGACGATGTCGTCGCCGTCGGGATCACGGCGCCGCACGGCCTGTTTGACGCGACGGGCCTCGGGTGGGCGGTCCGGGCCTTGCGCGCCGAGCTGCGCCACGAAGCCTGGGACGCCCCGCCGCTGTCACCGCCGGGGGCGGAGAACGTCCTCGGCGCAGAGCTCGACGCCCTCAAGCGCGAGGCAGAGTCGACCGACCCGGCCGACGTCGAGGCGGCGAGGCACGCGCTCGCCGGGTGGGTGTCGGCGAGCAGCCTCAAGAACGTGGCGTGCTTCTTGACCAACTACGCGTGGGAGAAGCTGTGGCACCGGGACGAGCCGCGGCACGTCTTCTTGAGCAAGAGGGCCGTCGACGCGCTGGTTGCGAGCGTCAAGGACGAGGTGCGCCGCGAGACGGGAGGGAAGGAGTGGGTCTCGACCGGGGATGTCCTCACTGCTTGGGCCCTCAAGGTACGCTTCATGTGCTCTCTCGCGCCGCCCTTGCCAGAGACTGACACAGGCTCGACTTTGCTGCGCTCAGGCCGTCCACGCCGACGAAGCCTCGTCGCACACCGCCGCGGCCGTCTCGCCCGTCTTTGCCCTGCGCGACATCCTCTCGGTCCCCTCCTACCCACACAACGCCGTCGCGCCGTACCCCTTCTCCCCCTCCCCCCTCCCGCTCTCGGACCTCCCCTCGACCCCGCTCGCGTCCCTCGCACTGACGCACCGCCGCTCCCTCGACGCCGCCCGCACGCGCGACTTTCTCCGCGCGACGCTGCGCAAGATGGAGCGCCTCACGTGGAGCAACGGCGGGCAGGTGCCCGTCATGCCTGCGCGGGCATGGCCGTGGCGCCTGGGGTGGGCGGGCCGTCGGAGCGGCAGCGGCGGCAGTGGCAGCGGCAGTGGCAGTGGCAGTGACGGCGACGAGCGCGCGACGGCTCCGCCGAGTCACCACTGGATCTTGAGCAACCAGATGGTGAGCGGCGTCGCAGAGCTGTCGCTCCCTGCCGCGCTGCTCGACACGCGGCCTCACGCGCCGCGCGACAAGGCCGCCGACGACGCGTCCTCCTGCTCCTCCTCTTCCGGCGCAGAGGGCGACGATCTCCACGCCGTCCCTACAGGCGAGCTCCCGCTCCTGGCGTTCTACCTGCGCATCACGGCGCCGATCAAGGACCACCAGGCGATCCGGTTCCAGGTCAATGACAAGGGCTTGTTCCTCGAAGGGAGCATGCGCAGGAAGAGGTGGGAGGCGCTCGGGAGGGCGGTCGAGAGGCTCGAGAGAGAGTTTGGGAGGGGGGCAGGCCAGACGAGGGAGAAGTAGGGGGGGAGGGAAGAGCGGGCGGGCGTGGATGGGCTCGCTCCTTGTCGCGCGTGCGTGTTATGAGAGCCTGACGTATCGGTTGTAGTGCGCCTCTCGGTCGTGTTGTGCCTCTGTCGCTCACTCGCTCTCCTTGGCGCGAGCCACCGTGAGCAAGGCGTGAACCCGAGAAAAGAAGACCGCTTGAGATTGCCCCAACTGCTGCACAGACCGACACGACGTGACATGACACACCCCGAGCCTAGACCCCGACTGCCGCCGTGTCGCGAGGCAGGTAGACAAGGCCCTTGTTGAAGCCAAAGCCGATCGACCCTGCCTTGACGGCCTGTCCGAGGAGGATGGGCGAGTCTGCGCGCGTGGTCGACGTTGGGCTCGTCAGTCAGAGGGTCCGCGCCTTGAGAACGAGAGCATGAGAGCATGAGAGAGAGAGAAAGAGAGAGCTCAGGAGACGCACAGATGGACATGAGGCTGGTCGTGGCGAACATGAGGGACGTGTAGCCGCCGAGGAGGGTCTGCTGGTCGTTGCTCGCGCTGGCCTTGCCGAGGTCCTTCTGGCCGAGGATGCCAGAGATGGCGAGGATGAGGCCGAGCCAGGGCCAGATGGCAAAGCTGCGTGCCGAGCCAAGGGGGGGGGGAGACGTCAGCGGAGAGGGCGGGGCGAGGAGAAGAGGGGAGGCAGGGAAAGCTCACCGGGTGAGCATGGCGAGGCCGCTGCAGAGCATGCTTGCGAACGACATGAGTTCTGGGTGTGCGAATGCACTTGCGGGTGCGTCAGTGCGGGTCTTTGCTGAGAGGGAGTGGGGGGGGGGGGCAGGCGCACCTGCGAAGGACGAGGCCGAGGGCGGGAAGCGGTAAGGGCGCGACTCGTTTGCGCGCCTGGGCTCTGACTGGTCGTAGATGCGGGGCATGGTGCGCGTTGGTGAGGGAGGGTCTGGGCAGAGGTCGAGGAGGACAAGGCGACGAGGTGAGGGTGATGAGGACGGCCTCTCTCGCTCTTTACTCGCACAAGCACGAGCTTGCGATCACAGCACTCGCAAGTCCTTGACACGCACGGCAGTCTCGCCCTCGCCGAGCAACCGCACCGCCACTCGCCGCTTCCACCTCTGTCGCCTCTGCCAAGCTCTCGCCTCGTCCCGCCCGCACATCGCTCGCCCTCACTCCTTTCGAGGCAGTCACTGAACGGCTGAGCAGCATCAGTCAGCCTCCTTGACAAGAGTGCTCGCGCAACCCTCGCTCGATCGCCACTCTCTTCTCCCCTCCCCTCCCCCTTCCCGTCCCCCTCCTCGCCCATGGAGAGCACGGGCTATCAAGGCCCGATCAACCCCAACCCGGGCGAGGGCGAGTCGTCCGTCATCATCTACGGCTACGTCCCATCCCGCGCACTCGCCGTCATCGCCATCATCACGTTCTCGCTCGCCGTCCTCAACCACTTCTCCCACCTCGTCCGCTTCAAGCACGTCCGCGCCTTTAGCGGCCTCATGGTCTTTGGTTGCGTGCGTCTGGACATCCTCTGTCTAATAGTCAGCTAGACGAGCCCCGTCACTGACTTGATTGCCTGCGAAACCCTCTTCCCCCAGGTGTGCGAGATCGTCGGCTACTCGGCGCGACTCGTCTCGCACTACCACCCTTACGTCGTCAACTACTTCATCGTGCGTCTCTCACTCGAGTTTATGACCTGCGAGCGGTCCCGGACAGCCTCGGCACCATGCTGATGCGTTGCGCTGCGACCCACAGATCCAGTACTTCTTCATCGTCGTGTCGCCCGTCTTCTTCCAGGCGGCGTTCTACCTCGCGTTGGGCATGGCACTGCGTCGCTTGGACCACCGCGGAAGCACCCTCCTCCGCTTCGAGGTATGCACGCCGGTCCTCCGCCTTTGAAGGACAGCAGGAAGCTCACTCGGGCCTCTCTCCCCTGTTCCCCTCAGCCCAAGATCCTCATCGCGGCCATGATCGTCTCGGACGTCGTGACGACCATCATCCAGGTGGTCGGCGCCGCGCTCATCGGCGTCGCCGAGTCGGCACGGTTCGGCAACGGCAGCGCGAGCATCACGAGCAGCCAAGCCAACGACATCCTCCTCGCCGGCCTCGCGATGCAGACGGCCTCGTTCCTCGCCTTCCTCATCCTCCTCGGCCTGTGCATCTGGCGCTCGCACCGCACCTTCACGGCGGCGCACCTGCCCAAGCAGTTCTCGCTCCTCCTCTTCCTCGCGTCGCTGCTCGTCTTCCTCCGCACGACGTTCCGCCTCGCCGAGACGGCCCAGGGCGTCTTTGGGTTCGCGTCGACGCACGAGGCCCTCTTTGGCACGCTCGAGTACCTCCCCGTCATCCTCGCCGTCGGGATCTACGCGGCCATCCCGCTCGAGCACCAGCTCCCGATCAACGTCGACGACGACCGGTACGAGTCGAGCACGGACGGGAGGTCGCTCAGCATGAGGCAGACGACCAAAGAGGCGAGGACGATCGACCTCCGTGGCGGGGATGCAGACGCGGACGGCGACGGCGATGGGCGGGGCGGTCGCGGCGTCGGGGACGAGGAGGCGGGGCTGTCGAGTGGCAACTCGAGCAGGAGCAGGAAGGACCTCGACGAGGGGAGGGACCGCCTGTCGAGTTCGAGCCCCAACTCGGGCACGAGCGACTCGAGCGGGACGGCGAGGTCGCGCACGCACGCGGCGGCGCGGACGAGGAGCGCCGCCGACGGGCTGAGGGAGGGCGACGAGGACGAGGGCCTCGTCAGTGATGAGTCGCCGACGACGGTCGTCGAGCGCGAGGACGAGGCGCTGGATGAGAAGGGGAGGCTCAAGCGCGAGTAGGAGGTGGCGCTCTCTCCGTCTCTCTGGTTTCGTTGTAGCCATCCCGTATCGTGTGCATAGTCGATTTTCTCATCCATGGTCAGCAGAGAGTGTGCAGGGAATCACAGGAAGGGTGTCCGCTCGAAATTGGGTGCGCTCGCGCCTCCATGACGGCGTACGCACCGTCCTCTTTTCGCTCCGCACACGCTCGCGCCTCGACCTCGATCGCATCTCCTTCGGTGACTCCCATCTCGCGCTCACCTCGCGGCTGCGCCCTCTCGCCTATCGCGCTCTGCTCTCTACTCGCCGAGAGACCACAAGCGAGCCTTGCGACGACACGCTCCTCCGAGTCGCAGCGCAGGATGGTCTCGCCGGGCCTGGCACTCGCCGCCTGCATCGTGCCGCCCGTGTGCGTGCTCTTGGTCGTCGCCTGGACCCTCGGGGTCTACTTTCGCCTCAAGCGACTCGCGCAGCAGACACCCGCGCCAGCGTCGGCAGTGCTTCTGCCCCTCATGTCCACCGTCGAGGTGCACCGCCCGCTGCCGTCATTCAACCCCGCGTCCTTGAGCACCCCTCCTCGTTCTCTTCTCTTCGATCCAGCACTCCCAGTGGCGCGCAACCCGGGCGGGGCCATCCTGCGCGACGACCTCTTCGCAACGCTCCCGTCCCTCCCTCCTCCTCCTCCTCCCGAACGGCGCTTCTCGATCCGGACGACGTTCGCCCGCGACGGCTCGCGGGTGCTCGCCCGTCCTGCGGCAACGAGCCTGGGTCATGACGAGGCGAGCACCGCCTAGGGTAGCGAGGAGCCTCGCGCACGGCCTGCAAGGACGAGGAAAGACGAGCGGACGTTTGGGGTCGGCAGCGCGGACGACGAGCGGTGGCAGTTCGTCGCGCCCGAGGGCGGCGCTATGGCCGGGGACCTGGGAATTGGCTATGTGGTCGTAGGCGACGACACCGTGACGCCCCGGCGGCGGGGCGGCCTGCACCGCCGCAGCTCGGCATGGTCCGTCCGCGACCTTGACAACATCGTCGTCTCGCGCTCCCCTTCCCAGAGCCCCTCGTCACACCCCGCCGTCCTGCCGCAGTCGTCAAACCTGTCGCCTTCGCCAGCATTGCCGCGTCGACCAGGTCCGCGGCCGCTTCCGCCCGGCGCGAGGCACGAGTCGTCCCGGTCGAGTGCGGACGGTAGGGCGTTGAGCGAGACGAGTGGTGAGGGGGGAACGACGGCGATAAGCTCGCAGGAGAGTGGGGCGCCGTTGCTGCTGCGTCAGGGGGCTGTCGCGGGTCGACATCCGTCTCCCGAGGAGGTGCCTAGGACGGTGTGCGCGTCCCCTCGATGTCGGTGCGAGTTCTCCGGACTGACTCCGTCATTGCGCCCAACAGAACGTCGAGCGAGTTGACCACGCAGGCGGCTCGAGCGAGGCGCGCTCGGGTTCAGTCGCACACACCCGCCTGGCATCAGACGTGAGCAGCTCGACACGCGGCTCCTTCTTCTTCGGCACGAACGTCATGGCTCTACCGCCCGGCACGCCATCGGGATCGTCGAACGGACACGAGCAGCACCGCCAGTCGGCTTGGAGCGACTCGACGTACGAGTCCGTCTGTACCGACTTTCCGAGCCGGTCGACGAGGGCGCTGCGGGAATCCTCCACAGGGCAGCACTTTGTCTCCCACTCGACGTCGGCAACGCATGTCTTGCGCCCGTTGCCGGAGCGGCGCGACTCGCTCGCGCCGGCTGGCGCCGCCCCCGTCTTCCACCACGCCGCGACCTCGCCACCGGCCTTCTACACGCACCCGCACCGCCCAAGTGGCGTCGCAGCGCGGGCTCACACCCTCCCCTCCCGAGCACCGGCGCGCTCCCGCTCGCCCGGCTCGGCGCCCTGGTTCGCAGGGACCACCTCTCCGGCTCCCCACGCGCGCAACGTCGCGCGCGACGAGGGAGAGGGAGAGGGGCCAGTCGAGCGCCTGGAATCAAGCCGCCATCACGCGGCGATCCTCGCAGGGCGGCGGCCGATCAGCTGGTTCGGACGACAGGCGAGCAACGGGTCGCTGCCGGAGGGAACGCTCCTCGGGTTCGGGAGCCTCGAGGTACGCCCCCGCTCTCCTGGTCTGGTCCCGAGGCGCCCAGCACTAACTGCGAGCTGAGCTGTGCGCAGATCGCCAACCCAGACGTCGAGCAGCTCAGGACGCCGGGAGAGGTGCCGGGGCTGGCGAGCTGAGAAGGCCGCCCGAGGGTTGACCGGCCTTTAGACCAGGACGGGCCCGAGGCAGCGCGCCCAGTCCAGACGAGTAGAAACTGTTACATCTCTTAGAGCTCCGCGAGGTGGCGCCTAGAGGCCAGGAAGCCGGAGGCGCTTCGGCGTGAGGAGGAGTCTCGAGAGCAGTGGACGCTGGACGCCCTCGCGAGGGCAGCGGGAAAGCCTGCCGGGCCGAGTCAAGGGCACCTGATCGCTGGATCAGACCGCTCAAAGGAGCGGAATGCTGGTGAGGGGAAGGAGGTCAAGGATGCGACTTGATCGCTTCGCAACCTCTGACCTCGCCGTGCCTCCGCTTCGAGATGCCGATACTCATGCCGCAGGGCACGCCCTCAGCGTCTGCGATGCACCAGCCCGCGCCTGCGAACGCCCAAGCCGGCCCGTCGACGTCGACCTCGACGAGTGACCTCGCCGACGAGATGACGCCGGCAGCCGCACCAGAGGCGCCAGGAGGGCTGCGAGGGCTCGTGCAGAGTGCGCTCGACTCCAAGTGAGAGCCCCTCCCACTGCCTACCCTTTCCCCGCTTGCACTGTCTGTGCTGAGCTGACCTTGGACCTCGCTGCACAGCCCCTACTTCTCCGCCGGCTTTGGCCTCATGGTGCGTCGAGCGGGCCTCAGAGGGCGAGTTCGAGATGGCGGCACTGACGTTGACACTCTACAGGCGCTCGGAGTCGGTGCCCAGGTCCTGCGCCGATCGGCCGTCCAAGCCGCCAACATCGCCCAGCGTCGCCTCCTCGTCTCGCTCGAGATCTCGTCAAAGGACCCCTCGTACCTCTGGTTCCTCCAGTGGATGTCGTCCCAGTCTGCACGACAAGCCGCACTAGCCAACCAGCCGTTGCGAGGGTTCGAGGGCCTCGCGAGCCGCATCCGGAGCCACGAGCTCGCCGTCGAGACCAAGTACGAGCAGCGCAAAGACGGCAGCTCGACCGCAGAGTTCAGCCTCGTGCCTGGTCCGGGGACGCACTACTTCCGCTACAAGAACGCGTGGTTCCAGGTGCGCCTTGTTCCGCGACCCGCGCCAGGGCCTCGTGCGCTCAGCTGACGCCGGCTACGGGAACCCACGCATTGCCGCAGGTCAAGCGCGAGCGCGCGACCAACATGCTCGACCTCAACTCGGGCACACCGTGGGAGACAGTCCACCTGACGACGCTCTCGCGCGACCGGGACCTCTTCTCCAACCTGCTCGGCGAGGCGCGCGAGCTCGCGCAGCAGGCCGTCGTCGGGCGCACCGTCATCTACACGGCGTGGGGCGCAGAGTGGCGGCCTTTCGGGCAGCCGCGGGAGAAGAGGCTCCTCGAGAGTGTCGTGCTGGACAAGGGTGTCAAGGAGCGCATCGTGGAGGACGTGCGGGGGTTCATGAGGAGGGGCAAGTGGTACTCGGAGCGTGGTGCGTCTTGATCTCCGCTCGAGGGAGGGCTTGCAGAAGGCTTGAACTGACCTCTGTGACTGCGCAGGCATCCCCTATCGACGAGGCTACCTTCTGTACGGCCCGCCCGGCTCGGGCAAGTCGTCCTTCATCCAGGCGCTCGCCGGCTCGCTCGACTACAACATCTGCGTCCTCAACCTGTCTGAACGTGGCCTGACGGACGACAAGCTCAATCACTTGCTGGCCAACGCGCCCGAGCGGTGCTTCATGCTGCTCGAGGACATCGACGCAGCGTTCTCGTCGCGCTCGCAGACGGGCGAGGCAGGGTAAGCTCTCCCGAAAACTACTGCTTCTGTGCTGTGCTGACCTCTAAAATACCCTCACGCAGCTTCAACAGCAATGTCACCTTCTCTGGCCTGCTCAACGCGCTCGACGGCGTCGCCTCGTCGACATCGCAGCGCCTCCTCTTCCTCACGACCAACCACCTCGAGAAGCTCGACGCGGCGCTCATCCGCCCCGGCCGCGTCGACCTCAAGGAGCTCATCGACGACGCGACGCCCCACCAGGCGTCGGAGCTCTTCACGCGCTTCTACCACGACGAGGACTCGCTCGACGGCGAGACGTTCGCACGGTTGAGGGACGACATGGTGCAGCAGGTTGAGCAGGCGATGCAGGACGGCACGCGCGTCAGCATGGCGGCGCTCCAGGGACACTTTATCCGGCACAATGCGCGGCAGGCCGTGGCCGAGTGGCCGGAGCTGCGGAGGATGGCAGAGATGGACGCGGCGATCAGGGCGGCGGGCGTCGAGCAGGAGAGGGTCCGGTTCGCTTCGAGCCCGTGAGGCGTCGGACGGCGGCGGTGGGGGAGACATGTCACGATAGGTGCGCGGCTCTCGCTCCTTGCCTTGCCCCGACTCGAGCTGACTGGTTGTGCTGCACACAGACCTAGCATCGCAACTCGCAGCACGCATGCATCTCACCGCGTGAGAGCATCCGAGAGAAGCAGGCAGGCACTGGCAAGAGCGGGTCCCTCTCGTCTCTCGAGCGAGCGAGCGAAAGTAAGGCACGGCGTTGTCACAAAAAGGCGGTCTGCAAAACGTCGGCGGACCAGCCGCCTCGTCCCTCCTCGTCGTTCCCCCTCCCTGCGTGCTCAACGGCCCCTGACCGCGCTCGTCATTGCCGTAGCCTTCCTCTCGATCCTCGTCACAAGCCCCGTCGAGACGACTGCGACCTGGCTCGAGCGGAGCGACGGCGTTGTCACCTGCTCAGACTCGGCGGGCGGGGCGTTCGGGACCTGCGTCAAGTTGACAGGGGCGTTGCAGTCGATGCTGCGCAGGTGTTGTGGAGGGCAAGTCGGGGGGGAGGTGGGCGGACGCAAGGGGACGGGGAGGGAGAGTTGTCAGCGAGGCGAGTCGACCTCGGCGCACGGGAGGAGCGGCGGAGTAAGCGCACACGTGAAAGAAGGTCCCAATGTAGACACAGCGCTTGCTCTTGGTCGACGGGAGCGTCTGCGCAGCGCTGGCGAGCTCGTCGTCCGGCGAGGACTCGGTCGACGCGTCTTCCTTCGCCGCTGAGCGCTCGACGGGGTGGTGGGGTCCAGCCACGGCGCCGCTCTCGTTGCCGAACCCTGTGGCCTGCATGCCTGGCTGCAGCGGCGCGGCGGACGAGTCGAGGCGGGATGGGGAGGAGCGGCTCGTGCAAAGGGACGCGGCCAGCGCGAGGAGGGAAAGTGGGCGGAGCACAGTGACGTGCATGCTGGCCTGCAGCGTGGAGGTGTGACGCGCCGTGGAGCGAAGCCGTGTAAGTAGGACGAGTAGAAAGAAGGAGGGCAAGAGAGGGCAAGCGCGCGCCCAGCGCGGGTCAGCCAACAAGGCGGACCGTGCGAGGGGCGGGCTCCAGATGGGCCTGTGCACGCACCGTCACTCTAGCAGGCACACGAGCATCTGTGCACGCTGATGAGCTGCACAACGCACTTTCGGCGCGTCTGTGGCCAGACTCGAGGCAAAAAGCGGCGGAAACAGAGAAGACAGCTCGTCGCGCCCATCAAGCGCTGTTTTCCGTGGGTCAAAGCTACTTGCAAATAGCGCACGCTCTCTGATTCCGGGCGATGAGCAACAGCTGAGTGGCGAGACGCGAAGGAGGAGGAGGAGGAAGGAGGGAAACGGGAGAAACGCGCACAGACCGCCCCCGCGGCTCCGAGCCGAGTCGTCGCTCGTTCACCTTGGCTAGTCGCTTCTCCCCGCGGGGTTCGAGTGTCTCGCGCGTGCTTCGCTAGGCTCGAGAGCGCGGAAAAAGACATGGCGAAATGCTAACAATGCAAGCGACTGCCGGATGGTTCATCTCCTCCTGTTTCCGACCACCACCAAAAAGAAGGCACGATGACGCGTCCACTCAAGCTGCGTGATGGCACACACACACACACAAGCGCATCCTCACGGCGAGGCTGCGACACCGACCTGCGGTGCCGCTTGCCGTCCCGCGCCGTTCTCCGCCGGCGGCACCCCTGATTCGGACTCGGACCCACCCTCCTTGCCCTCCTCGACCCGCTTCATGACGTCCACCGACGCGATACCGAGTGGCAGCTTTTGCTCCGCGCCCTCGATGGGAGAGCTCGGGACCGAGGCGGGCCGCTCGCGTCGCCGCAGGGCGACGAGCTGCACGTCGATGTCGAGCGGGTGCGGGGGCTGCTCCTCGACCTTCTCCTGCATGCCGTGATTTCGAGGAGAAGAGTCAGCACGGCCCCGACACGTCGAGCGAGAGAGCAGTTCGACGCACCTTGGCGACGGTCCACAGGCAGTCAAGCACCCACTCGCATGCCCCCCTCGACCCGAGCGCGTCCCTCAGGACGGACCGCATCTCGTCCTCCCACAGGATCTTGACGAGCTGGATCGTCTGGTCGGCCCAGCTCTCGACGCTGACCGTACCGTGCTCGACGCCCGTCCAGGCCGGGTGCGACATGGTGACGATCGACGAGTCGAGGACGTCCCACGAGTGGGCCGACGCGCGCAGGCAGGCTTGCGTCTGTCGCGGAGTGCGAGGGTGAAGCGGGAGGGCTGCAACGACGCAGAGGAAAGGCGTCAGTGAGAGAAGAGAGGGCAACTGGGGGAAGAGAAACGCACCGAGGAGCTGTCGTGCGACCTGCGGCTTGAGCAGCCCGGTGCTGACGAGCCGCTGGATGGCCTTGCCGAGCACGCTCGTCAAGTGCGCCCAGACATCCTTCTTGCGCGGCTGCACCGACGTCGTCGGGCTCGTCGCCGCGCTTTCTGGCACGGACGCCCTGCGAGCCGACGCACCCGCACCAGCACCCGCACCCGCACCGACAGCGGCGGGCCCAGCAGCTCCCGGCGCCGCAGGCTCGACGAGCGGACTCGTTCCCATGGCGGGCGAGCCCGACCCGCTCGGCGAGTACGTCCCGGGCGAGTTCGCCGCGAGGGCGGCCTCCTCCGAGCGCGCAATGTACGCGAGGGTGAGCAAGCCGCCGGGCTTGAATTCGCTTGCTCGCGCGGAGAGGAAGGCCATGAGCTCGCCGTGCGCGAGGGTGGCGGGCGCGACGCGGTACCTGCCAAGTGCACTGGGTTAGGGTGCCGCTCCGATGGGCCGCGCGACAGAGAGAGTTCAGGCGACGCACTTGCGGTCAGTGCTGGGCCAGTGCAGGCTCATGGCGCTGAAGCCGACGCTGACGCTCTTCTTGGGGAGCACCTTGACGCCGCTCGGCCTCGCTGCGAACGTCGAGAAGATGCGCCCGTCGAGATTGAGGTCGGCGCGGCTCTTGCGCAGGTACGACTCCGGGTCGGCGTCGAGGAACGAGGCAAGGCAGCGGAAATCGGCAGTGGGCTTGTCGGCGTGCGTCACCTGGAACGATAGCATTTCGTCCGGGTCGGCGGCAGCCGTGAGGCCCGCGTTGCGCTCGGCCTCGCGCGTCGCAAAGTGCTCGATGACGGGCGGCACGAGCACGCACGAGCGCGAGTTGAGCGCGCCGTACTCGACGACGTGGACCGTCTCTTCGTGCTCGGCGAGGGGCACCCCCGGCAGGTGCTCCGTGATGAGCTCGGCGAGCGCGTCCCGCGTCCGCGCGGCGTACGTCCCCGCCGCCGCGTTCCCCATGAGCTCGTTGCCCTGCCAGCCGTTCTTCTTGCCCGGCGAACCCCCGCCTCCTCCACCCGTACCGCCCGCCCCCGTACCCAGTCCGGTCGTTCCCCCACCCGTCGACGCGCCCCAGCTCCCCGTCTCTGTCAGCCGGGGCCTCACGGCCGCGGCGTCCCCGCCGCCCAGCATCCCAACCGCTGCCGCCGGCAGCCCAAAGTGCGCGCCGCTCCCCGCGCTCGAGTCACTCCCCGTCGCGCCGCCGCCACCACCGGCAGCACCCCCCGCTGATCCCGCCCCGGCGCCAAACTTGGCACTGAGCACCTCGTGCCACGCGAGTTCTGCCGCGCTCGCATTGTGCTGCCACGGGCCCGTGCTGATGCTGTCCGGCGGGGTCAGCGGCGGGCCCGAGCCGGAGCCGCGTCGGGGCCCTTGGGACGAGTAGGACGAGGGCGCGAACGAGTGAGAAGAGGCAGAGGTGCCGCGCGTGTGGGAGCGCGCGCGCGCGGCCGCGGCGGCTACTGCGACGGACGAAGAGGGGGAAGACGCTGGAGGTGACGCGGCGACGGAGAGCGGAGAGGCACCGCTGGTCGACGCTGCGGTGGTGCGGGCGAGGCTGGGCGAGCGCGGAGGGTTTACCGTCGGCAGAGCGGACGGCGGATGCGGCGGAGTGAAGGGACTGCCGGCCACGGTCGTTGCGTTTGAGGACGAGACGGTCGAGCCCGACGCGAAGGACTGGAAGGCAGGACGGGAGGGCAGGGCATGGAGGCGGCGCGGCGACGAGCCGGGCGACGGGACGGCAGTCTGCGGCGCCGACTTGGGCGGCGAGCTCGAGCGCAGCGACTGTGGTCGGGATGTGTCGGCCGTCTCGGGCGTGCTCGACGCCTCGTGGGGCGTAGGCGGGAAGGGGAAACCCCCCTCCCGGTCGGCGTCTTCGTCGTCCGCAGACGTGTACGAGCACGTCGACAGCGGCGAAGGCAGGACGGGCGTGTACGGCTGTCGCGAGGGCAGTGAAGGCAGACGAATGCCCCTCGACGATCCTGCAGGCGACGCGGGTGGGGGCGCCGCGCTCGTCAAGCCGTCCTGCGACGTCGAGCGCACCCAACTCGCGAGGCGATCCTCCGACGCCGCCTTGCTTTCGGCGCTCATCGGAGACGCAGCTCCACCCGGCAAGCGCAGGACGACGTGCGAAGAGCCAGATGCCGTCGCTCGAGGGCCCGGCCCAGGCTCGGACCCTCCGCCGCCGCCGCCCAGGGTCGACAGCGACGAGGACGTGACCGAGGTGGGCATGCTCGTCGCCTGCGACTCAGCCAAGCTCGTCGTCGCACTGCGCGCACTCGTCGGACGAGGCGGCAGCAGCTGGTCCCTCGCCCGCGGCGCCACGTCGACCCGGACGGCCGCGCGCTCCCTCTCGTCGAGGAGCGACTCCATCATGCCGTCTGCCTCCTCCGCGTCGACGTCGTCGAGGCTCTTGCTCCTGCGGCGGAACATTGGAGGGCGGTGCATTCTCCTCTGGGCGAGCGTCGCCGAGGCGGCCCCTCCCGCCTGCGCGGGCGTCGGCGCTTCGCCGCTGCCGCTGCCGCTGCTGCTGCTGCCTGCGCCGCTCGCTGCGGCGGATGTCGACGGCGAGTCGCGCAGGTCGAGCCACGAGAGGTTGAGCTGCAGCGAGGCGACGAGGTCGGGCGAGAGCGGGCTCGGGTCGGTCGCACACGACGCGGCGGCGGATGCGGACGAGGAGAGGGAGGTGTCGAGTGCGGTCGGGGACGTGCGGAGCTGCGAAGTGCTCGCCGTCGGGTCCATGTGCTGTCTGTCATGTCCGGTCAGCTATTCGATCCGAGCATCGAGCGAGTCGGGCACCCACACGCTAACGCACAGGGTGGGAAGGTCGGCCCTCGGGGAGAGAAGAGGCGCTCGCACTCGACGACGACGTGAGGGAGGGCGCGAGCTCAGTGGAGCAGAGCTACTCTTGACGGTGAACCTGGTAGATGGGCGGGCGCAGAGGACGGAAGAGGAGCTGCACGTCGTCGCTTCGGGGAAGCTGCGCGTGGGGAGAAGGGGGCAAGGGTCCAAGGGTTGAGCGACGACGCGACGGGCAAGGCGGGAGCTGCACGGCTCTGAGCGGACAGGTCAGCCTGTGCAGGATGCGCTGGGACTCGGGACCGAAGGTGTGGGCCCCGTGACCTGGGCGGGCGACGGGGGTTTGTCCCTTGGTCGGGATGCGTGCGGGGTGAGCTGCAGCGAGACGACGCACCGTGTGGGCCAGGTGCGTGGTCCTGGATGGGGCGTGCGTGTGCTTGAGAACAGCAGCTGGCGGGAGCCTTGGACAGCAGGGTGCGGAGCTGCAGGGTGCGGGAGAGACGAGTGGGCTCCCTCTGAGTCGGGAGCAAGCTGCTCGTGCGTGCGGGGGAGTCGAGGCCTTCCGCTGCGTGCGGGCACGTGCGTCGACGTCGATCAGCTGGCTCTGCTCGTTGGCTCGTTGGGCAGAGCCTGAGCAGCACACTGCTGCAACGGTACAAGGTCCAGCAAACGCGCCTTCGCGACGCTGCACTCTCTCTTCTTCGAAGTCCCCCTCGAGGCCGGACCCGGATCTACCCCCACACCCCCGCACTTCTCTCCTCCGCGATTCGGAAAGGGCCAGTCCCTTCAGAAAGAGTGACTTGGTCGAAAAACCTCAGGGTCACCGCGTTGCACGGACAGCGACGACACGCCCCCTCTGTCCACGCACACGCAAACACGCGCGGGAGCCCTCATCATGCAGGCGGCGCCGCCTCGCGCATCGCTCCCGCCGCCAGGCACAGGTTGCGCGGCGTGAACTTGACCTCGAGGACCGGGGTCCGCTTGGTCGCGAGCGTCGCGAGCAAGTCCGGGCTGCACGTCACGGTCGAGGCTCCTGCGTCAGTCAGACCGTCCCGCAAAGACAGTCAGAGAGAGAGAGAGGGAGAGAGACGCCGAGACGCACCAAGGCCCGTCGCCCGCCGTCGCACGCGGCACGAGTCCCAGCCCCTCGGCGCGCGCGCCCTTGCCCTTGCCCTCCTTGCCGTCCGCGCCCGCCTTGCCCGCGATGCCGAGCCCAGCCCCGAGCCCCCCACCCGCCGCCGCCGCCGCGGCGCTCGCGCGGCGCTTCGCATCGACGCCGCCGGCGCCGCGCGCTTTGACCCCCGTCGGCGGCGCCGCGGCGGACGTCCCTCCTGCTCCCTGCGCACTCGGCACGTCGGAGGGGTTGGCGCCCTCGCCCGGAGGGGTCGCGACGTCCCAGACGCGGACCGTGTCGTCGGCGGCGCCACTGACGAGGACGGTGCTCTCGTTGCTGAACGCGAGCGAGTTGATCGGGGCCGTGTGCCCGTGGAACGTCTTGATGCGGAGGCCCGTCGCGAGCGACCACAGGAGGACGAGGCCGTCGTCGCCTGCCGAGGCGAGGTACCGCCCGTCGGGCGAGCACCGCACGACTTGGACCGCGGCGCGGTGCCCGATAAAGACGCGGACGCAGTGCCCCTTCTGGACGTCCCACAGGCGGCAAGTCCTGTCCGACGAGCCCGTCGCGAGGTACAGCGAGTTGGGGTGGAACGAGAGGCACTGTGCGCGCGCGGTCGTCAGTCCCGTCGGCCGAGAGAGAGAGAGAGAGAGAGACAACGAGAAAGCGCACGTTGACGTCGCTCAAGTGTCCCGCAAAGATGCGCACGGCATTGACCTTGTCAGTGATCCACAGCCTCGCCGTCCTGTCCCTGCTCGCCGTCGCAAAGTAGACCCCGCGCGGGCCCCACTCGACGGCCCACACGGGCTCGCGGTGCCCGCGGTACACGACGAGGTTGGCGTACGTCTCGAGCGACCACAGCCGCACGGTCGTGTCGGCTGACGCGCTGAGGAGGTACCGCGGCGGGCTCGCGGGGCCCGGGACGGGGTCGAACGAGAGCGAGTAGACGGGGCCCGAGTGGGCAATGAGCTTGCGCGTCTGGGGGGCGTCGGGGTGGTACAGCTTGGAGAGGTCGTTGGCTTTGGGGCGAGAGCAGGCAGGTCAGTGGGTCGTGGTTGTCGGAAGGGGGAAGACTCGCTGGCGCACCGTCGCGGATCTTGTCGACCTCGTCCTCCTTGAGGTCGGTGCGGAGTGCGCGCAAACCCTTGCCGTCGAGGCTCCACAGGCGGATGTACGACTCGGTGAAGCCCGTCGCCATGACGGTCGAGTCCTCGGAGAAGGTCACGGTCGACAGCCTGCTCGGCGCCGAGGGTCAGCCCGCGCTGCGTGCGTAAACGAGGAGAGGAGAAAGAGGGAGAGCGAGAGAGAGACGCACGAGTCGCCCGTGTCATGCAGCGTGAACAAGCACACACTCGGTTTCCCGACCCCCCTGCGCTGATCCTCCCTCGCGCCCCGCGCCCTCCCCTCGGCGCCCCTCTCCCCCAGCAGCCCCGCCCCGAGCGCCCCTCCTCCCTCCCCCCTCGTGGCAGGGATCAGCGCCCCCTCCGGCGCGTACGCCTCGGGCCCGAGGCGGATGCGCTTGCGCGCCTCGCGCACGCGCTCGACCTCGCGCGCGACGTCGAGCGTGCGGAACGTCGAGGGGTAGGGGGGCAGCTCGGCGGGGAAGGGCGAGATGAGCTGTGCGTCTGTCGTGGAGCCGCCCGTGGAGGCGGCTTTGGCGTCGTTGGCGGCGGCGGCGGCAGAGGAGGACGAGGGGGCGTCGAGGGTGGGCTTGCGCTCGAGCGCGCCGTCGCCTGCCGCGTCGCCCGCGCTGTCCGCGGCCCCTCCCCCCGCTCCCTCCGCCCCCTCGCCGTCCGCCCCGCCCGCCTTGTCCTCCCTGCCCCGGGCCTTTGCCCCCGCCCCCTCCCCCACCGCGTCGTCCTCCTCCTCCCCGGCATCCTTCAGCCGCCGCCGGACCTCCCGCTCGAGCTGCGGGTTGACCCGCCCCGGCCCGAGGCGCAGCTCGGGCGCGGTGCCGTCCGCCCCGTACGGCGCGGGCGGGGCGCCTCCGCGCGAGAGCGAGGCGTAGTCTGACGCGAGGCCGTGCGAGGTGAGCGTGTTGGCGAGGGGCGGGCCGGGGACGGCTGCGCGTCGGCGTCGATTGGGCGGCGTGTCAGTCTCTCCCAATTCGAGTACAGAGGGGAGCAGAGAGAGCCGGCGCAAGAGCAACGCAACGCACCGTCGACTTTGACGCGCTCGTTGATGATGGCGAGGACGCGGTCCCTGCCCCTGCCCTCTGTGCCCTCGCTCGAGCCGTGGAGCCCACCGCCTTGAAGCCAGCCGAGCAAGAGCCCCCAGCCGCGCTCCGACAGCCGGACGTGGTACCTCTCGTGCCGCCACCGCAGGGCCTGCTCGTTCTCGGCGACGTGGCTCGGGAGCCTGAGCGACGCCAAGAGGCGGACCAGGCCCGGGTACAGGGGCGCGTGGTCCGGTGCGAAGCGCGCCAGGAAGTGGTCGGCGGCGTCGCGGTAGCCGACGAGGACGAGGTCGAGGTACGAGTGGACGAAGAGCGGGAGGAGCAAGGGGGACAGTTCGGGGCGGTGGATGTCGAGCGAGTTTTCGACAAAGAGGCGCAGGCCGGCGTAGCCCTTGTCCCACGAGGGAGGGTCGGCGAGCATGTGGCCAGGCGCGACCGACTGGTCCATCCTGCGGCGGACCTGACCCTGACCCTGACCCTGACCCTGACCCTGCTGCTGCGGCTGCTGACCGGGCGGGGCCGAGGGCTGCCTCGGTGCGCTGGGAGCGTTGCGCTCTGCAAAGTCATCGAGCGGGACGGCCTTTCCGCCGCCTGGGACGGGGCCCGGCCCAGGTGCCGGGGTCCCCTGGCGCGAGAGGGAGCCCTCGAGGTCGGCAGAGAGGGCGAGTGCGGCCTTGTGGTGACCGCGCTTTGCGAGGTAGTCGAGGATGGCGCGGTAGTTGGCGTCTGGGGTCGACTGTGCGCCCGCGGGTGGGCCGGGCGTCGACATGGCGAGGGAGCGAGGGGGACGAGGAGGAGGCGGGGAGGAGGAGAGGGGGGATGGAGGGGAGTGCGCGGGTGTGTGGGTCGGTGTGGCTGTATGTACTAGGGCACAGTGACCTCGTGCACGCGTGACCGACGAGCGCCGTCGTGGGGGGTCCACGGCAAGGGACGACCTGTCCCCCTCTCCTCTCCTCTCCTCGTCGCCTCTCTCGCTCCACTCCAGTCCCCCCCTCTGCAAGCCCACCATGTCAGGTACGCTGTCCCCTCCCTCTCTGCCATGCTCTCGACACTCACTCACACCCACATACACAGGCAAACTGTCGCGCGAGGAGTAGTGCGTCCCCCCTCATCGCCACCACCCTCCTCATCTCATCTCCCCCCGACCTCTTGCCGCCCTCTTCTCCCACTCTGCACATTCTGCGACACTCACACACTGACCATGCAACCCTGCCCT